>JAFEJD010000624.1:0-16811 GCA_018296065.1 Blastomyces percursus
ATGAGCTGCAGGATAAAGGGCTAGAAACTCCTCCTTGCCAATATGATTGATCCCAAGCCTCATCTGATTCTCAACCTGCCGTCCGTACGCTGTTTTCAGGGGGGAGAAGCAGCCAACATCCAATGGCTGAAGGAGATGGGAGGAATGGGCTGGCATATAGAGAGCAATGATGCAGTTTTCAGAGCAGAATTGATCAAACTCAGCAGAGGCATGACTCCCATGCCCATCAAGAATCAACAGTCGATATTTGCCCTTCGTACGGGGTAGGGTATCCTTGTTGAACACCTCCTTCAGCCAATGCAAGCCCAGCTTGTCTGTTGTCCAGCCATTATCACTGACTCCAATCACCCAGTTGTGTGGTAGCCCTTCTATCTCATAACAGCAGGATTGGTGCATCTTTCCTTTGAGGATAATCATCGTACGCAAGGCCCAGCTAGTTGCATTGACTCTAGCAATGACGGTCACCTATTCCCGATCTCCAGGTTGAACAAGATTGGAATTACCAGCTCCCTAAGACCCGGTCACCACTCTTGCAGTCCCAATAATACCCATCTGAAACCAAGTCTCATCAAAGTTGTAGATATCATCCTCCAGAATCCTATACTTTGCAATAGTGTTTTGTACGAGCCTAAACCATCCACAAATAATCTCAAAATCCTCACATAGCGCACGTTGGTGATCATACTCGCGGGAGAACTTGGATTTGAGCTCAGGATGNNTACGGTCAATAAATCGATTAACCCAGGATTTGCCAACTACAGATACAGGTTTGGCTTCAGCACTAGGATCTTGGTTGACCTGCAGAATATTGGCCATTTGTCGTACGCTTCCAACTCGGGGTGGGTCCTCGCTCATCCATGACTAGAATATATTGAACAAGAGATTCTTCTCAGTAGGACTAAGTTTTCGTTGTTTTGAAGGAGTCTTGATGCGTGCCGTACGACCAAAGACGCGGAAGATCATACAACTTTGCCGCAGCTCGTACACTTGAAATTTGGCCTGAATTAAGTGCTTGAATGGCTAAGCAAAGCCTTCCTTCTTGATTAGAAGCCTACTTGCATTGTGTGGTTGACATTCTTGATAAAGAGCATTCTTGCTTGATGTGTCTCGCTCACTGATGGATTACGTTATTTGAGAAATACAAATTTTTTGGATGCCTCCACGTGCCCCGGCTCGGCATTCCTTGGGCAAAGTCGTCCGGTAATAAACCTCAAAAGAAACCAGCGATGATGTATGTATGTAATCAGCCAGTATCAACCAGCGGACCCATGATTCATACCTTACGTTGCCCATCTTACCGCCATGGGCTCGATGTCGCCAACAACCACCTCATGTTGCTCTTATCCAAGCAGGTCTTCCTCAGCCCGCCTGCTTCTGGTCCGTAACATCGCTGGCTCGAACCGGTTACAGTCTACAATCCCACTGCTCGTTGCATCCAAAATCGAAGTGCCCGCCACTAACTACGCCCGTGCCACTTCATCTCTTCCGCTTTCATTCCGTCACTAGCTACGGGGACGTCTGCCACGTCTACCTCCCTAATGTCGACTTGTCTTCACGAACTAGTTGACATATTTCATAAATAAAATATGCCACTCTTCAAAGACCGAGAGCGACGTGAGCCTCTCTATCATCACTCATGGCCTACGAGTTGTCCTAACGACGATGACGACACAAAGCCTCCCAAGACTCCGAATCAAGGAGTTGAGAGTTTGGAAGAGGAAGTTATTGTTGGTACTTCCTCGTGGAGGTCAAATATGGAGGCACATAGCAGCCCTCAAAAGTTGCAAACAAGTAATCGTGAGGAGTTGATTCGAAGTATCAAAAAGGGGGAAAGCCCTACTTGGGTTCCTAATCGTTCTGTAAGTCAAATTTTAACCTTGATATATACGATACTTGACCGACCCATTCGTCGACGTTCGAGCTTGTATTGGGGTAATATTTCGAGGTTTCGGAATGCCATGCGATTTACTCCGGTGGCCATGTTAATATGTCTAGATCTAGCTATTCTTCGATTAAAGGAATACTGTAGCTAATTTTTGAGTCTCTAATAGCTGGAAGAATATTTTGCAACTCATGGAGATCCTCCCCACTCAAGACTTGAAGGCCAGCTGAACAAGGACAAATCTCCTCCTCTCCTACCGGCCGCAAAGCTAGAGGAATCATCTGGCAACGGTTCCAAGTGTGAAATATTGACTTGTTGTCCCTCTGAAATAGAGAGGCCCCGATCAGCCCTGCATTCAGGTGACTTTCGTGAGGGATCACCCCAAGATCAGGAACCACGCAGTCATGAGCCTTTCGAACCGGGGCCCAGCCGTCTTCCTTTTGCGCCTTCTCCAGCCACTCAATGGTATACACCTGCAAGTCCGCCAAGACCTACAAGGCAAGGAATCGAGTCGATTTTGGTCGGAAGCCGGACAAGGGCTCCATCCTTGAATTCATTTTCATCTTTATGCTCGTTTTCGTCAAGTTTTATTCTTAAAGCTCCGACAAGCCCGCTAGTCCACCAGGCCAATAACACCGACCTCGACTTCTTACCCAAGACTATAGACCCTCTCGACCTACAGTCTATCCCTGAGAAGGCTAATCGTCGTCGCACCTTACCACCGGAAACCTTTACATCATTCCAATCATCTCCTCCTGGATACCGTCGTGGCGTCAATGTGCCCACTCCTGCCCAGCCATGGAGAAGAGAGGCAACCTTTCCTTACCAAGCCCATCAGCCCCGAAGGTCGTTAACCTCAACCTGCACTCTTCAACTAGCGTCATCTCCGCAAACGCTTTTCATGGGACGTTCTAGGAGACCGTCCTTTGTCACCGATATCTCCTCTCCCCTTCATCATGCATCCATGGTTGGGTCTTACGAGGAATCTATTTTGCGCGGCAGAATGTCAACAACTCCCTCCAAACCTCTGGATTTTACTGCCCAAATTGGCGTGCTTGGGAGAGGAAACTGTAAACCTAGCCTAAAGTGTCCACCTCACGTTACTGTGCCATTTCCTGCCGTTTTTTATAGCTACCCAACGTCCGGCGGTGGACGATCAATTTCAGATGACAGCCCCAGCCCTTACGTTGGTTTCATTGATGTTGAAAATAACTTTCCAAAGGAAGACAAATCAAATCAACGAACCCGCCGGCGCTATATGAGCCCACCAAAACTGGTGGACAAACATCTCGAAGTGGACGCTACTATGTCAGAGATGAGTACAAATGCTCCAACGCAACAGGAATGGCGTAGGAGGGAGAAACGATCCCGGCGGTCACCATCTCCAAAAGCACCACCTGGAGGATGTTACAGGATACCTCAACAAGGCCAGCTACAGATCATCATAAAAAATCCCAACAAAACCGCAGTGAAACTTTTCCTTGTTCCTTACGATCTAGAAGGGATGGAACCGGGAACTAAAACATTTATCCGACAGCGAAGTTATTCGGCTGGACCGATTATCGAAATGCCCTTGTCAGCAAGGACAAATTCAGAGGATTCCTTGGGCATGGGTGGAGATTCAACTGACAAACCAGTACTGAGATATCTGATACATCTAAATATCTGCTGCCCTTCCCGTGGTCGCTTTTATCTTTACTCAGGAATACGAGTCGTTTTTGCAAACAGGGTCCCGGACGGCAAAGAGAAACTGCAAAATGAAGTTCAATATCCTGATCCTCAGTACAGCCCTTATAAACCCGCCAAGGAGATTAGTAAGTTAGCTGCAGAAAATGCCATTAGGCACAGAAGCTCTAGTTATAGACCTAATTTACTGCCCATGGCTCCGATGCGGATGAGCTTCGATAATTACGAAGCTAACCTTTTTGCTTGGCCACCTCTGGTACCTCCATTGGAGACATTCAATTTCAATCTCCCCGTTGATACGTCAGGCAAAGCTAGTCCATATGACCCAGATTATCAGGACACTGAGATGGAACAACGTGATCTACTTCGCCCTCGGAACCGGTATGGAGGTTTACCGGGCCAGGCTAGCCCTGACAAAGGTGATCTGACTCCTCTACTGCTGACCCCAAGAATTCCCTCGCCACCTCCACCCGACCTAGTAAGTTCGACTACAGGCACAGACAACATGTACAGCAGACGCCAAAGGGGTGACGTGGGATATGGAAGCCCATTTAGGATGACGCCCATGGGAAACGAGACGGGAGAAAGCTTATTAGCGCGAAAACTGAGACGGCTAGATGTCGTGTTAAATCCGGACTTACCGGATGAAAAATAACATCTTCATAATTATATATATATGCAAAGATTTATTCGTTGTGCAGGGGAATGGTGAAAAAAATGTCCTTGGTCAGCTTCAATGGCGCGCCGGCCCTTACCCACATTGTAATTCGACTGGAATCGTTCTACCATTTTTTGGTTCTGAGGTTCAATCCACGGTTCTCTAATTTTCCTTTTATTCTCCTTTCGCGTCGTTTATAGACAAGCTGGCGAGGAAACGGCAACAGTGTTGAATTGGATGATTAACACAACACAAGCTAAAGGACCTAGGAACGAGACTAGAAGTATGTATATATACGCGATCAAATTACTTCTAGTACATTTTTCATTTTTCTTGGTTCCTTTTGATCTAGCCTGGCTTTGCATATACTCCGTCTCCCTTTCCTATCTCCATCATGCCTCAATCAGGGTTTATACTCGCATCAATAATTTGTATATACACATGGAATATAAGTGCGTCCATTTTGTGAACGCTCTGCTTCTTAACTGGTTCGTTGAACGTCCTTAAAGGTAATTTCCGTTGCTTTTATTGTTTCCACCTCCTAGAAAGCTGCATATAAACAAAGCCGTGCCAAAAGTCAGAGTATGATATGATCCCATGTTTCATAAGTAGTTACCCTTAACCTACTTACGTATGACGTGTCCCCCGTATTTTTTTACATTCCTTGAACTACTTGTAAAATTACCTCAATTCCCTACCACCCTTCAATCATCGTCGGAGTCAAATAGGCCCTCCATCAACCAAGGATCAAATATGGCTTCCTCTGCAGTGGTCGTTCCTCAGGTATCAAATAGAGCATCCGCTTTATGAAATACAGGAATCTCTCTTGATCATCCTCCTTGAGTCGCTATTCAAGGGTCTCAAGGCTAATTTGCGGAATTGGCGGGTGCCCTCTCCATTCTCCTAACAATTACGTTAATAGGCGATTATAGCCTTTTTTTGAGGGAGGGAATGGGAAGGAGAAGGAATGGGAGACACAATAAGGGACCAACGAACCGTTCTCATCCCAGTAATTAAGGGAGTTGGAGCTGCGCTTCAGAATCTCAAGGGGAGGTGGCCCTAAGACTGCTAACATTTGGGCAAGGTGATGAGCGTTGTCATACCCCTTGGAATTCCTTGCTTGGAATTAACTGTGTTCAAATAGATCCCAAATCTAACCTTTATGGTGGATCTCGTCGACAAGAAAAAGGAATTTTGTTAAGCTCCTTACCACCATAGCAACATTCCAGGTATCTACTTTGTAGGGCCCCACTTCATGCCTATGATCACCTCAGGAGCCCTGTACACATCTGGCATAATATCTTCTTGGTGTTAATCATTCCCTGACCGTGCCTAACCTAAATCATAGAGGACTGGGGAGCCAAAGGTAAATGGAAGCGGCCGGGAAAATATATGGCGCGATCATCCAATAAATATCTTTCAATATCTTTCGATGTACTGGATGTTCGAGTTCATCATTCTCATACTCAGTGAGAACGGATGTATCATCAATCCCATGATGACATTGTGTAGCTGTATGTCTAAGAGCAGTTAGCTGCGTTCATCGTCTCATCGAAGCCTGAAGACTTGTCAGTTCGGATGATATACGCTTCCATGTGTAGATAGTCCACAACAGCGGCCAGAATTTTCCGAATGGAGGACCGTAGAACACCCTTGGTGAAGACCTTTCCGCGAGCGCGCATTTTCAACTCATTTAGACTCATTCCCAGGGGTTGATGAACGAGGCAGATATGCTGGCCATAAGGTCCGGCTACTTTGAAGGAATCAAGCAGCATCGTAAGGCACTGGTGGCCAGCATGGTCTGACTGAATTTTTTAAAGGTGTTTGTAGGTTGGAAGCTCTCGGGGCGTCCTCGAACTGTTGGTATAGACCTTCAGCGTAACATAGCCATGGTCTCTAGTAGCGTTTATCAGCTCGCGGACTCATGTAGCCATATATTTACAGAGGTTTCCCACACTGAATCACGGCATAGCCAGGCTGTTGAACTGGCGCCGTAACCAAGCTTGCCAACAACCTGATATCGCTCTTCGAAAATTTGCCCGATTCGAACATGATAAAATCGTCAGGGCTTATAATTTGGAATAGTCTCTTCTTCCACCAGTATCTAATGGCCTATCAAATCAAATCCTGTGCTAGGGAATATTTGTGGTTCTAGGGGCCGCTGTGAGGAGAGACTTCGAATATAGCGAGAACGGAATAGACAACAGACAGTGGTGCGAGTTGGTTGGGAGAATAAGCGAAAGACAGAGACTGAACGATAGACTGAATGGGCTATGGCCATTTCATACAACGAAGACCGGAATATGGTTCCCAGCTATTGGGTCCAGTTGTACAGTGAGTTGAAGTTGGAGTCAGCGATTCAATTCAAGCCATCCGGAATTGACCATGAAGTTGGTAGAAAAAAAGGATATTCCAATGCACATGTTGAGCTGCTAAGGGAACATATCCTCAACTCTGCGATGTCCCGCAAATGGTCTATTTTATGAGCGGACTATGTATGTACTTTTCAGTTGGCTCCGTGAAGCCTAAGGGCAGAGATGCGACTTAACAGCCAGGGCGCTCTGGGCTGCTCCATGACCAGCCACAATTCATCTATCAATCATGGCGCGACACTTAATAATTATCTAGCTTTTCATCCTAGTCCCTTATAATATAAAGAACTCATCCGCATCCTCCCCTGAACAAAAGTGGAATTTGATTATGTATATCGGCTGGGAGTGGTAAATGTGGCCATGTTCCTTCACTATGCAAATGCTAGATAGATGAATGCAAGGAAGCTGACAACAGTGGTTCTATGTCAAACAGGCAAGCTGGGCGGGGAACAAGGGGGGATCACAGTTAATAGTAAAATTCAAAATTCTTTTACGAAAGGGGGAAAGCCTGGCAAGCAATTTGACCGAATGAATACAACGCTTGGAAATAGATAGCTTAATAGCGAAGGGTTTACTGAGCATTTCATCGCCAATTCTGCCTGCTGGGTACATGTACAAAAGGTGTTGGGAAAGGAAGCTATATATGGCCAGCAAAATAATTAGCGGAACTTTGTGACAACCATTACCAATGCTATCCCGCATGTTCGACAATTTCACTAAAGATAGCTCCATTTTTGATAACGGTTCGGATCTGCTCAGGAACGGGCAGCTCCTTGGAGTCGTCATCGGTTCCTTCCTTCGGAGGCACGACAATATTCACGTTAGAGGATTTGCTGCTGAAAACTTCAGTCTTCAAGCTCGCCTGGCTTAGGTAAAGGCTTGCCCCATCGACCTGATCGAGTAGAATAGTTGGAACGACGCCATCAATCTGCAGCGCAAATTTAGGAGACTTGATGATGTCAACGCTGCTGACAAGAGAGTCAACGATGACGGAAAGGCGGGTACAGTTGTCGATTGATATTGCGTTCGCTTTGCCATTGACCTTGACAATCGCCTTATTGCAGTGTGAAATTAAGATCGAGTGTGAGAGTTGAGCATGTATCTCAATAATGTCGTTGGGGCTATCATAATGTTCAATGTACCATTTACTACCATCGAGTTGCTTGCGCGAAGGTTTCTTAGCACGCATGCTTTCGGGTTTTGGCTTTTTGCTTGGTACCGGCGATTTGCCACAGGAAGTAGGGGATGTCACACCGCTCCTTGAATCGGCGCGTTCAGGGACAAGCGAACTGGCCCGAAGGCCAGGATTCTTGTGTGTCATTTCCGACTTGTCGACTTTTCGAAGGCCGGAGGTGACCGCGGACCCTTGGTTCAATTGCTCGAAAACAGATGACATGTCACCAGTCGGCGCTACCTTCGGCGGAGCGGCTCCACCGGCTAGGGATGGAGGAGGAGGTGGTAACACAGATCCCGTCTGTGAACCGGACTGGACTTGTTGCAGGGCCACCGTTACGTCGACTCCATCCCGGTTGTTCCATGTCAGGCCATTCGGATAATGCTCCTTGATATAAGTTACAAGCGATTTGAAAATCTGATAATATGATTGAATAAATGCAACATGAAGCTCGTCCCTTTAAGATGGTAAGTACTCTTCGTTTACCTTAAAATAAATGTATGTGAGAAATATGTCTACTCACTTTCCCTTAAATTCCCTCAGCACTCTGTCCCCGTAGAACTGAGCACCAGCTATAGATTCCCGAACAAATTCCGCGGGTCTGGGTTCAAAGAACCAACCCAAAGAAACCACTCCTTCTGCCACGGCGCTCAAATGGTTGAAAAGAGGAGATGGCCTGTTCGCTTCCCGGATGTTATTGATTTCATCCGAAGCTTTGCGTAGGTCACTTAAAAGGTCTGGCGATTGCTGGTCTGGTTTCTTGGCTTTCAGTGCGATATAAAGGTATGTCCTTTCCGCTTGAAAAGCCCGAAGGATAGCTTTAGACTGCACTCCCGTTTAGCATCGCAGTTCAACAAAACTCGCATATTGTACCAAATATACCTGTTCCCTAGCTGGTTCCCCAAGCTTTTCACTAAGCTCAACAAAGTTCTTCACCTTTTTATTGATCAGGGCATCGAAGTCCTCGATCTGGCGAGGCGGCGGTTCCACGACTGGAGGAGGCGGAGGCGCAGGATTCGATGCTGTTTTTGAAGACACTGAAGCGGTACTACTTGTTGCAATTTTATCGGCGGTAGGGCTACCTGGACTTGAGCCTTCCAGAGAGGTTGCCATATCCTCGAGACGAGAGGTGGCAGCCTCGAGCCTATTATCGCAAATTGTCAGATATTCCGATCATTAACGAAGTAGAAATCCTTAGTTCCTATTAAAAGAGTGGTTTCGCGAAATTACCGCTTGATGAGCGTCGTGAAATTGTTCATTTGGTTGGTAGTCATTGTATGTGGTTTGGGAGCGACCTGATGCTCACTCAGGCTGGGATGAACTGTCAAGTAAAGGGTCGTCCCAAGAAACAATTTGAGTTAACGGATAAAGTGGAAGTCTCAGGACGATAATATATAGAATATGAGAAATAAAGCTGCCTGGCGATGGGCACTGTTAAGTTACTGCCTGGAGGGTCAGCAAGCAGATGAGGGAGGTTTGCGATGATGGCCAGAAGATGTTGATGATATCCGATGTTCCTGCACTAAGGTTGGAAGCTTGAACGTCAGCCAAATAGCTTCTGGTGACAGAACGTAACGACAAATACCGCCAAGTCCCACCACAGAAGCAGTATATTTCTATACGATTATTACCCCAACTCTCCCATGAGAGGTCCTCTCAGGCTACAACATACTTCCGATGAGATCGCGAGGCTGGTGTGAAGTTGACTAGATTCGCTAATTCGAACCTAAGTCCGATATCTACATGTGCCTGATAAGATGTCTCCTAACGACACCGGTAACGCACCATTCCTCCACAATGTCGACTTCTGCACGTTGGGAATGTTCATTATCGGTCAGTCACTTTACTTCCCGAAAGTAGAGCGGCTATACGTGTATATATCAGCTTCTGACTCTTCATATATAGATGAGATTGAATTTGAAGCCCCGAAGCCACCTGTGAAAAACATCATTGGAGGCGCTGGCGCCTATGCAGCGGTTGGCGCGAGAATGGTAGCGGGCAAGGAGCATTCCCAGTCAGTAAACTGGATAGTCGATGCTGGCTCTGACTTCCCGGTGGAAATACGACGGACTATTTCATCCTGGGATACCTCCTGTATACTGAGAGAGTCTTTAGAAAGGCTTACTACACGGGCATGGAATCGTTACGGCCCGAACGAGAAAAGGGGTAAGTGAACAGGTACTTGCACGTCGGAACTACTTCAGTTGACAATTACAGCTTACTGACTCGTCTTATATGCGGGGCATATAAAAAAAAAAAAAAAAAAAGACTTCCGGTATCTTACACCAAAACTTCGCTTAGATCATAGCTCACTCTCGGACTCTCAAGTATTTTCCAAAACATTTCACATGGTCTGCTCCCCTGAACGCTGCTGTCAGATTATCGAGGGGATTCTTCAGAGACGGGGAAGAATTCTGCAACACAAAGAGGTTGAACAGTCTATTGCCGAGCGGCGTCCAATTTTTGTGTGGGAGCCTGTGCCAGATTTGTGTCGCCCAGAGGAGCTTCCAATGTTCTATAGGGCTTTGAAACAGGTAGACGTGGTTAGCCCCAATGACCTGGAGTTGGCTAATATGTTTGGTAATAAATCATGGAATGTTAGAAATAGTGGGGACCGAGCCATAGTAGAAGACATTACGAAATCCGGAATTGGTCAAGACGGAAATGGAATGCTCGTGGTGAGAGCAGGGAAGGACGGCTGTTATGCATTTTCCCGGGATCTCTCTTTGCATATTCCGGCATATCGCGGGGCGAACGTGGTTGATCCAACAGGCGCCGGAAATGCATTTCTTGGTGCCCTAGCTCAGTCCCTTGTTAGCGATGACAGAAAACCGCTCAGAGTTGTCAGGTCAACACTTGGGGAATCTGGAGAATGGGCTTCCATTACCCATTCATGGGGTGAGCAAGGGCGGATTCCGGTAGCATTGATTTGTGCCACAGTGGCGGCTAGCTTTGTTATCGAACAAGTAGGTATGCCGAATATATCCCACTCTGACGGAGGAGAGGAGTCGTGGAATGGTGAAAGTTATTTTGAACGGATCCGTCGGTATACGAAGCAACTCGCTCACAACTTTGCCGAAGCCTCAGAAATACAAAAAAGAAATTCGATCGTTTGATCGATTGTTTGATCGATTGATAAATAGTATGTGTATCTAATCCCATTGAATCAACGCCAAGAGGAAGAATGTATGTATAATGCACAAAGTCTCCAACCCAAATGAACCCCGTCATTTTTCCTCATGACTTGTTTGCCGCAGCCGACTCCTTTTCGTGTTCACCGATTTGTTTGCTCCACCTATAAAGTTCATGATAAGTCTTTGAATGTGTAATGTTTTATCATATCTGCGGGAGGCGCGGGGAACCCACCATCGACTCGGGAAAAATCTGCCTTGTTCTGGAAATTTGGTACGGACTTCTCTATCCGCAGAAACGCTAAAGGCCATGGCAGCGACACCGAACATGACAGCGCCAATTATCGCGGTATTGGTTTTCCAGTTTGCGGGTTGGGAGTACCAGCCACCAGCCGGTGACCAGACGTGCTTCGGGTAGCTATCGGGCACAACAATGTTAACGATGCTGTCCAACTGAACGGAAACAACGAAGTATATCAAAACAAAACCATAGTGAATTACTTACCGGACTCTGGGGCCACCTCCCATTTTGAGTAAAAGGTTCAGATATAGCTTTAAATGGTGATGTTTCAGAGTGCGACTGACGAACGAGGAGATCGATGTTCGGCGGGAAACCTTCGTCGAAATAATGATGATGGAGGAACAGAAATACACTAGCGACAAAAGAAGTCTAGCGTGTGAAGTTGCTTCTCACATGACCTCAACCCAAACTGCTCCTGCTCGAGAATTTTTTGAAGCCTTTTAAAGGTAATCAAGAAGATCGAACAAGCCTCCCCAACGTGTGTACGATTCATTCAATTGCGACATTTACAAGCACTACCGGAAAACTGAGATCCTCTGCCGGAGTGGGAGCCCAAATGAAGAGACTGCAGCTCCCTCGATGGAGCGGTTCAGTTCTTTCACCACAGATACTTCCCACCACAAGGTGTGCGACTCCCGCTCCGCATCAGCTTTTTTTCACAGCTATACGACAGCAATCTTCCGCGTCCCCCAGTGTGCTAGCGGAGGAGAATGAACCCCACGATGATGAACACTCACCAAGTTTCCATATACACCGAACGCCAACCCCTCCTTCACCACCCGTCGAGGCTTCGCTGAATTCCGCTAAACTCTCTGCCATACACGCTCGACTCTCCCTACCGCAACGATTACCACTTCAGACGCTGGCTCGTACTCTGGTCGATGAGTCTGCTGACCCCTCTCCGCACTTCAATAATAAATCCCTCTCAATTCTTGGCGGTGACCTCCTAACGTATTACACCTCCGAATACTTGATAAGCACCTATCCGCGGCTCCCAGTTAAAGTCCTCTGGGCAGCGATGTATTCCTATATTGGAGCGAAACCGCTGGCAGCGATGACTAGGGAGTGGGGTCTGGAATTTGCTGCTGAGCCTGGACCAGAAGTAGACCCGGGTCTCCTACAATTTAAACGGCTACCTCGAGACACGGTAGTTGAAACTAACTCGAATGGCACGTTCCTTAGGCGCGATGGTGGAGTGTCAAAACGTAGCACGAGCGCCAGGATAATATACGGTGATGCCTTCGGTGAATCAGCACTTCCCTACCCCGTTCACCACGAAGGTGTTACTCCCAACCGAGCCTGTGCAAACTTTGTGCGTGCCGTCGTTGGCGCCGTCTATCTGCATGCTGGTCGGCCAGCAGCGAAACAATTTTATAAAGAACACTTCACGAGTCGCCATCTCGATATGGCCTCACTATTTAGCTTCCGGCAACCGACGCGGGATCTCAGCAAACTTTGCCGTCGGGAAGGCTTCGAAGATCCCGTCGCGAAAATCCTGAGCGAAACTGGTCGATTGAGCAATCGCCCCGTCTTTAACGTGGGTATTTTCTCTGGCCCAGATAAACTTGGCGAAGGAGCAGGTGGAAGCTTAAGCGAAGCGCGCTTCAGAGCCGCGGCGTCTGCGCTGAAAGGCTGGTATTTGTATAGTCCGCTTGGGATCAGAGTGCCAAGCTCTATGGAGGAAGAAGGCGCCGAGCCCTGGAAACCTGTATATGTTGATCCTGGTGAAGTTATTGTGTAAGCAGGAAACAGGGGATTCAAAAATATGAACGCAAATGTACCAAAGTTACAGGGATCACATTTCTTTCCTTCATGGTTTTCCTTTTATTTTCCTTTTTTTCTTTTTTCTTATTTTTTTCCCCTCTAAAGGGATCACATAACGCATTTGGCATTCTTTGCTCATCTTGCCCACACTCTCCTGTTGGCCTTTTGATCGATCCCGTGGGTTTTTTATTAGCCTACCTCATGTCATGTTGAACTAACTTTCTGCCTTTTATTTGTATTTTTTCTCGTATCTATTTTACTTTTTTTTTCCTTTCTTCCTCTCTTAATGTACATGTACAATATTAGGAAATGAGTTTTTTATATGCCGTCGAAACTTTCCATTACTGCTTTTCTAACCCTTTTATTACGGTTGCTTTTTAAGCGCGGCCGAGGCATATATATACAATTGAATCGTTTGGTCGGCCGCTGAAACCTGTCTGCTTGTGAGAAATGCCGCGAGAAAGTTGGAGAAAATTGAAATTCCGGATTTTGCCCACCCTTCCATATACCGCATAATCCCACAGGAAATCCTACCTAGTTCGTCGTCCTCTTCTACGAACTTGGAGATATGGTGTTCATGATTGGATGGAATTTTCCTCCACCCTCCGGCGAAACTTAAGGTTGTATGCTTGGCATATTTGTCAGGATTTGGTATGATTTGAACTCTTTACCAGGAAGACACTCTACTTCGTGTATAAGTTGCTATGTCTGCATCTTTGGCCTTGTGCGTAGAAATGAAAATATTTAGTATATCACGAACAGAATAGTCTATATATTTACTCTTAACAGAAAAACAAGGAAGACTTATTCCCGAATCTTGACTGAAGAGGGCCTGGTACCAACATTCAAAAGGATTTCGCACTACTTAGCTTCAATGCATCTAAATACTCACCGTACTGCTCCCAGAGCTCCAATACGTCAGCGCCAAAAAGCCCACGCCAGAATCCACATTTAGCTAGATCTTCGTCGTCCGTCACTGCTCCCGCTTCCTCCTGACCCCCTTCTCCATTGTCCCCGTCATCTTCATCACCCCCGTCGTCTGTATCCTCCCCATCATCTCCATCTTCCCCATTGTCTCCATGATCCTCATTGTCCCCATTCCCATCCGACTCGCCAACATATCCAACCCTCAACAGGCGATCATTCAACATCCCCACAGCCCCTTCCCCAACCTTGACATCCTCAATCCATTCCAAGAAAAACGCTGTAATCTGGTATCCCTGATCCCACCTGCCGCCACGCTCAGCCTTGCTCATAGGCCGTTCCCAATGTGGCGGGACGAGTCCGGCCTTCAAGCGGACAAAATCTGCAATGCCTTCGATCAAACCTGAGGGGGGGTTTGGGATTTGTGGACCTGATTTGTCCTTCTGCTTCTTCTTCTTCTTCTTTTTCTTCAGCTCTTCCGGCCCCACGCGAGCCTGAGGGCGGGTATGCTGGTAGCAATGCACTAGTTCATGAGTGATCACGCCCAGCAGCTCGCGCGTTGCATCTACGAATCTGTTACTGACTGTAGCGATGTAGGAGAGGGAAAAATGGATCTCCTTGTGGTCTGAATCGAGCTGTGTGCCGGTTGTGTAGGCTACGCCTGGCATGTCGCGGATTATGAAGGTAACGGAGCGGGTCGCTGGGAGTGAAGGGTTGAAATGCGGGTGTGTGCGGGCCGCATGGCTGCTGTTGCTGCTGCTATTTCTAGATTGATCGCGTTTCGGCGGGGATGTGTATAGGTATGTTACAATGTTGGCTAGAGCCGTGTTAATCGCGGCATTTGGGTCTGAGATTAGGTTTATAAATGATTTTGTCGCCGGATGGGTAAGGTCCTGTAGATGTAGTCGGAGTTTAGGGGTTGGTTGTGGTAGGGAGTGCGGGGCTTTGTGGCGCTGTTTAGCATCGCCAACTTCATTGCTATCAGCGTCCTTTGTTTTGTTTGTAGAATCATAGGGAATGGGAGAGGAGCTGGGAGTTAGTTGAACTGAGGAGCCGAACGAACTGGACATGGTCTTAAGGGCTGTTTGAAATTCTGATATATGAGAGTGTACTATAGTATGGATGAATGTGGGTATTTGTAAACTGTAATCCGTACAGAGTACATGGTTACGGAGACCGGGATGTACACCACCGTACCCTAACCACATTCCTTCCACGTTGACCTATCACGTGCAGAGAACGTAGTCAACAACCGCATCATGCTTATAATATTAATACAGATGACCTCCAGAGGGTTGAAACGTGGGAGCAACGTCATACTCATAATGAAACGTGCTGTGGGTGTAGATCAAAATCTGCCAGTGATGATACATTGCAACGACGTGAGATGCAACGCATGGATGGTGATACGTGATTGCCGCGTATGGATCATCAAGTGATTCAACGTTCCATGTCAAGAGCGTTGAATATACGCCCTAAAAGCGTTCCTTCCTTCGTCTATATAACATCCTTGTTGTGGCTATGGCGTTGAAAATAACGTCGAGAAGGTGTAACCCTAATCTCACGTGAATAGGGTTCGGCGGTGTATGTATGTAATTGTGGCCAAGACCTCACCCGCGAGTTTCCCCTTTGGGTGGGTCCCACCGAAACGATATTTTCATCGCAATGTATGTACGCAGCGTAACCTGCACGCAAAAGTGGATATTCATTTTTAATTAAATTTTCAAACCTTGATTGCCACCCTAAAATCGCAGTGGTTTTGATGTATTTAATCAAATACATACACACAGTGACGACAAGCGGATCCTGTTTATTCAACCCAATCTTGTATGATAGAGTTGTGCAAATTGCCGGAGTCAGTCTCCAATTAATGAACATCCCTTGATGAATCCGAAGTGCCGATCTCATCAACAAGCCAATGGCCTACCTCACCTTCTCCTGCATTGCCTGCCACAGTGTCTGCGCCGCCTGCTACTGCAATACGCGTAGAAGATTATTCCACCCAGTACAATGCTTTGAGCAACAGATTGCAGGGCAAATTGAGTGGCTAATTGATAGTGTTGACATAGCAGTAGTTGTTTTGATCTATGATCCTCATGTTCATCTTCAGAGTCCTCCATGGCTTCGATAGCGTGTTTTCAACAAGATATATGATGAAGGAATCTGCCCGCCCCACTACTACGAGGTTTAGGGCGTGTTCGGTTGCCCGTTTAACCTCGTGTAAGCTCTATTAAGAAGACCCACTTAACAGAGCCTACACGCCGTATTGTCATTTACCTGCCTATACTGCCCGAAAAAGGCCTTGCGTTCGGTCTGCCACCTGATTAACCCCCGTTTACCCCTAATTAGAGTTCAACGGCGTAATTAGACTGAATAGTGGATAGTTGTAACTCAAATAGGCAAGGTTAGCGCCGTGTAAGGTCGTGTAAGCTGCCAGGAGTCAGCGTTTTATGAATTCCATCCTCATCGTCATATATTTTGTTGATTTTTTGGGGTGAAAACTGCCGCCGGGGGTGTGACAATTGACGCCATGGAGGACTCCGACGATGACCATGAGGATGATCGATCAAAACGAATACTGCTATGTCACCACTATCAATTAGCCACTCAAATTGCTTTGTATTCTGTTGCTCAGAGCATGCTATCGATACCTTCCGGGATCCGTTCCATGTATACAAGTCCTTTTCGCGGAATGAACCTTACCGCGGATCTCCTTGATCCGGATTCTCATGAACAACGATTGAAAAATATGACGCGGATGAGACCTGACACCTTCATGGATCTTATTGATTGGCTGCGGGATTATACAACGATAACAGAACCGACGGATCCACACGCTATTCATATCGAGCAGAAGTTGTTGATCTTTTTATATATAACTACTCAGGGAGTGGCATATAGAAACACTGCAGAGATGTT
>JAFEJD010000635.1:0-10104 GCA_018296065.1 Blastomyces percursus
CCGCCACGATGTAGTACTTGCCGGAACATTGGCCATACGATGAGGAGTTGTCCTGGTAAATAGCAATATTTTCTGATGTTTAGACCAAGTAATTTAACTAAGTTGTGGTTGAAATGCTTCATTTCAAAGCATGTTGTTGCAAAACTTCGCAGCTCGCTTGTATTCGCAGCTCGCTTGTGGATTACGTTACATAACAATTAAAGTAACGAACATGGAAATGCGTAAACCGGATATACTGTATGTGTCGACAACAGCCCTGCAACGAGGACTGCATCAATAACTATGGATGCGGCGAAAGCCATGAGATCTCGGACACCTCACGGGTCAGATCAGCAAAGATTCCTTTTCTAAAAGCCACGATCCACGAACACAATCTTGGTTTAACATCCGTCATTAACCATGCATGCATCCACATCTACTTACAGTGTCCACTACGAACCCTTTACACGGCGTGTTTCCTATGTTCTTCACATCTGCCTCACACATGCATGCCACAGTACATACGTACAGGCAAGTGGCATATCATATCCCGCAAACGTGCCTCCCGCATTCATGAATTACACGTAATCGCGAAACTCATGGCACGGACATAGTAACCAGTACATCCATGCATGTCTCCCAATTTCCTTGTGCTGATAACCGATATAAACTACTTTATCCGAAAGTAGCATAAAAAAAAAAAAAGAGAGAGAGAGTAGAAAAATAAAAGAGAATCCAATAGCCGCAGCACCGCGGCCGAATTTGTACTCACCTGGCCCTGGCAGAGCTGATGCAAATAAGACGTTTTCTACCCTGAAAGGAAAATGGATTCATATTCACATTTTCAAAACTCTAAATTTCCAAGGACCTTTTGTCCGTCTCAGGTAACTATGTGTACATACACACGTGTTTTTGGATTAGTTACGTACGAGCAAGAAAATAGCCCCAATGAGCAAGTTAGTTTTAATCGATATTAATTGGACACAGAAAATTATGCTGTTCCAGTAGAAAATGCAATAATAATAGGATTTGGTATTATACGAGTCCATTAATACTAAAACATTAAAAATTCTAGGCGCGAGTAATCGCGAACTATTGAAGCTTCCACATAGAGGGGTGGTGCTGTACTGTAAAATTAGGAGGGATCGGACGATTGAGCCTAACCCTACTTGGGCGTCTCATGTGGCCGCTATACTCCCAAAAAGGGAAAGAAAAACCACGATATTCAACAATCACCGGATGGCAGAGGGGCGGAAAGCGGTAGATTTCGCGATGAGCTGCCCACGTACACGGTCTTCGGATGTTTGGTAATCACCCAGTTCTGTGAGACAGGGTCCCAGTTGGACAAGTCACGTCGGGTCAACATGGTCTTCCAGACTTTGACTTCGCCGGGTGCAAAAGTGAAGCGGTCAAAATTTCGGAGAACAACTTTGGCGTCGCTGGGGCCGCCTAGGGATATGTACTACATATTTCATATTGGAATTAGGTATTTTGATAGGCAAAATGTGGGTGTCTTGATTTGAATGTCATTTCTTACCAATTGTGGGACTTCATCTCCGAGAATAGTGCCGGTATTGGTAATGGTCGCCGTTACTTCGTACAATACGTCGTAAAGACCAGGGTTTCCGCCAGGGCCCCCGCTAGCGGGGAGGAGTCCTTGTGGTGAGCCGTCAGTTGCCCCAGGAGGGACATAGTCTTCTGTGGGTTGCCCGTAATCGGGGTCCATGGAGGCTTTTGCAGGATCAGTTGTGTTTAGCCAGGGATATATATAACGCGTAACACGGTCCACGCCTTCAGGGAAGAGATATAAACTAAGATTGCCACCGGTTTCACCAAAAATGGGAGCTGGTTCCGTTTTTCCCTCGGTGGGGATGTAGGGACTAGAGTGTACGGCTTCAACGGCCAAGCCAGAGTATGAAAACGATGTGTAGCTTAGCCCGAAACCGAACTCGTAGATGGGGTCAATGTTCGCTCTGTCAAATGCTCGATAGTCGATAAAAATCCCTTCGGTGAAATCGACCTGGGGTGCGCCGTTTCCTGCATTGGGCTGTTTTAAAATGGATGCGCCATAATCCTCAGCAGTTTTACCCCATGTGAAGGGAGTTTTGCCACCTGGGTTGACTCTTCCATAAAGAACATCCGCAATCGAGTTACCGCTTTCTTGACCAGGTAAACCAGCCCACAAAATTGCTGTAATATTGGGGTGTTCATTCCAGTCGCCCACCAAGACGGGGCCGGTGCTATGTATCACAACAACAGTATTGTTGCAATTGGATGCCACTGTGTCGATCAATTCATCACCTGCTTTCCAAAGGGTCAGATTCTTACGGTCTCCTTCATTCCCATCAACAGAGATGTATCCCTCTCCAGAATCCGCATTAACAAAAACCAGTGATACCGTAGCTTGAGACGCAAGCGACTTGATCTGACTCGATGCCCAGTTATCAAAAATGGGGAGAACGACTCCCTCTCCTTTATATAGGATCTCGTTCTGAATAGCCTCCGCGGGAGTTACCAGATACGGGAAATCAGCAGTCCCGCTACCCCATCCCATTGCCAATGTGCCGTTATCACAGCCTCGATCAGGACAACCATTAGGTCCCCAAAGGTTAGGCCCGGAGTCTTCTCCAATGACGGCAGTAGTCTTTTCCATCCCAGTCAGGGGGAGACTCCCTGTATTTTTAAGAAGCACAACGCTAGCTGCTCCGACTTGTCGGATGATATTAGCATGTCGGGCTCGGACATTGACCCTCTCATTGACTTTTCCGTATCGTTCTTGAACGAGAGCATGCTGATAGCCGTACTCATCCCGAGTCCAGGAATTGAAGTTGGTGGGTACTTTAGCCGTGTCCCGGCCGACTTTGTAGTAAGCGGCCATAATTCGAACCGCCATATCATCCACCCGCCACTCCGGAATTGTCCCATTAGCAACTGCGATAGTCAAATTCGTTCCCCAGTAAGAACGACCTGTTCCGAAGACGGTATCGCCAGGCATTGACATATCCAGGCCAGCCAGAGCAGAGCCAACGCCACTATGCTGGGCCTGCCAGTCACTCATAATGAACCCTTGGAATCCAAGTTCAGCCTTGAGAAGCTTGTTCTGCGTATAACTGTTGCCACAGCCGTAGCTGTTATTGATTTGAGTATAGGAACACATAACTGAGCCAACTCCCGCTCGAACAGCATCCGCAAATGGCCTAAAACAGGTAAGTTAGGGTATATAATATGGATAGATCAGAAGCTCACCAGAGATAGAGCTCATGCATTGTTACATCATCAATATTTGAACTTGAACTCTCTGAGATATTGAAACCGTACCCCTGAGCCTCAGGGCCCTGACGAAATCGTTCCTGTTCGTTGCCGATAAAATGTTTGGCACAAGCAACGACGCCCGCGCTTTGAATTCCCTTGATAGTCTGCGCAGCAAGAATCCCTGAATTAACGGGATCCGGGCTGAAACCTTCCCAGTTCCGTCCTCCATCTGGCGACCTTCCCAATGGCCCAATTGCAGGGCCCAATACAATGTCGACACCTTTATTTCGATGTTCCTCACCCATTGCTTTCCCGCGAATATAAGCAATCTCTTTACTGAAGGTGGCACCCACATTAACACCGGCGGGGAATGCAGAAACGTAATCGGCTAGTAATTGTTAGAGGATATAGGTGTGGGTGAAAGCTAGCATCATATGTGGATGCTCACCAAATCGAATTCCAAGCGGGCCATCTTGCAAGCAGAGGGAATGCAAGCCCATGCGAGGAATTGACCCGACCTGACCTACACAGTCTTCCTGCATCCATCTAATACCCCGAATCAGCACCAGCGCACTTCATAATGATGTGTATATCGCTTATTTCCACCATTTCGTGCTCGCATATAAATACAAATGTAATCGGCATGAAACCAGAGGACCTACCCAACACCCGTTGTTAAATTGACCTTTTCGGGCAGGGTTAATTGAGAGACGAAATTCCTTGATCGTTGCACAGCATCTTCCCAGCCTCCCTCTCCGGATGCCCACGGAGATGGGTAGTATGGAGGTGAGTACGCGAGGGGTCCCTAGTTTTTGCAATCGCGTTAATTAGTACGGTATCTTCCCCGTATTTTGACAAACCCCTTGGGCTCGTTGTTGTTTTCCCTTTTTGATAATTTCATAACAGGATAACCATTGAATGAGAACAAGACTTACTCTAGCAACGACCAAGCCAGCAGCAGCAACCGCCGCGAGCTGGAGCAAGCCACCCCGCATGGTGATAATACGCAATGCACAAACGAGTACCACTGATATATCAGCTCACGTACTGCAATTCATTCCACAAGGAACAGGAAAAAGAGCAAGAGAGAATAAGAGGGGATAAAAAGAACGGAGAGAAGGTGAGACTCTTATGGCGGGTTTCCAAGGTTGTTGTGGCCCAGTTTGGCAGGCTGCTGGTGGCTGATCGACATGGACAAAAGTCCAATACGACCGAAAATAACAAATAGCTCGTGGACAAGCACCGGGAGCAGCTTCACCCCGACCGAGACCTTTGCACCGTGGCCATTTGGAGTAGCAATGCTAGGCTGGCACGCAGACGTAGCAGGGAAACACGCATGAGCAAGTGTACACACAGAGTGGCAGCGTCATACTTCGGATCTACTTCTACTCTGTATGTACTGTAGCCATGACGGCGGTGGGGCTGTTAGAAGAACAATAGTTACTATCATATCCCCATGTGTTAGCCGAAAACCCCATCATAGTTTGCTACTGCTTCCTGGTAGCTTTAACGGGGAACTGACCTGTAGAAATCTTCCTGGGCATTAAAACTTTTGCTACAGCGTAACCTTACATCGCCACTAATAATAGTGTTACATAAAATACCAACTGCTTTAATTCATTCAGTGCACAGCACAGCGCTGCTTGGTTAAATGGTTCTATATTTTAGGTAAATCCTTGGACTTGTTCTACTAGCATAGAGCATATATCCCTCTGCAGAGAGACATATAGTTATGTAAACACCTTACAAATAGTTAGTTACAGAGTTCTGTCCGTTTAATATCAAGCACCGGGCGAGTTTGTGAACTAACTATCATGTAAAATAAGGTTTGTCTACATCCGCTAGGTAATTATAACACGCTAAACTGTTGATCCCCTCAGCTAAGTGGGCCGCCCATCTTGGAGTTTTTGAACGAAGCCCGTTGACAAGACTACCAGTAAACAACTACATAGTACCATGTCTTCGCTACAATTTTGCCATGAAGTATTCTTGCGTGGTTGTCTTGCAAGGCCTTTCCACAAGACGACAAAAGGTCAGTGTTACCCCGCCAACGTGCGGGGTCTGGAGTTGGTGGACGGCCTACAGAAAAGCTACAATGATGATTTGGCCTAGCTGAGCCGGGATACGCACCGGGAGAAACACCGTTACATACTATGTACTCCGTACATCTATGAACATGGAAACTTCAGTTTCAATCCTAATTTGCCGATAACTCCATTGGCTATCGGAGTTTCGACTGATCGAGGCTCAAGAGCCGAGACTACTATGACTCTATGAGAGGGCACACTGTTCGGCCGATCATTTCGAGCAGAAAACCGAGAACAGTACGAGTTATAGGGTAGGATCACTAAGGAAAATGCTACCTGTGCATTGCTGTCGGTTATTCTGTAACTACCCAGTTGCGACTGAGTTCCTCGTTTCTTCATGCTATGTACTCATTGTACATACTCCGTACTTCGGCCATTGAGCTTGTGAAATCATAACTAGGATGTTGAGACATGGATGAGAACTCGCCTCCAAGGATTTGCAGTGGCCAGGCCAACCAGTTTCAGGTAGCCCCGAGAGGGCCAACCCAGGAGCACACAGGAGCCCATTTTCCCGCATGGTATTTATTTGGCGCTGATATCAACATCGGGTTAGATGCAGACAAAACTTGCGCTGTTGACAATACCTCACAAGTTCAACAGAGAAGTCACCGATTACATGAGTACAATTGAGACATTTTCCATTAGGCTACTCAATACTTAACACCATAATAGCCCAAAAGAGAAAAACCCGACACGTCATGGTATTTTTGGATAATCAGCTTCTGTCCCCGGCGTTCGAGAAACTAGAGATCATTGTTCCGTGCCACATTGCAACCCTACGCCCTTCCATGTCTGGAACCGCGTCTTTCCACGACAGACAGCTGGGAGTTTGTGGGGAAACCGTTTGGGAGACATCGCACGAGCAATCATAGCACATGAAGAGTTCCTAGAACTAACAGTGTCTGGATGTAAAAGAGGTCAAAAGTGCCGAAAACATGGCCTCAAGGACATGGCGATTTCTATTCAAAGCGAAAATGAGTCATACGGTAACGGAGCAAGTGGCCAACGTCACTGCACTCGGGCCTTAGACTATGCAGGAAGGGTATGTATCTGTCAAAGACCTCGCTCCCTCGTGGATACAGCCCTGGGACCAAATTTATGTCACATTTGGTTCTGAGGTGCGTTGCGTTCCTATCACCGAGTCCGGAAAATTCTGTTTTGTATCCTGCCTTGACAGGCCTCAGAGGCCAGTGTAAGCGAGCGGCCACTTTCCTAATCACATGCTCTTTTGATCAAAATGAGAGCGCATGCTAGCATGGGAAGGCGCTCAGTGACTATCCATTCTGCTCTAGGGCAGGATAATATTTACCGCAGCTTGACAGAGAGATGCTACCAGACAGGTACCTTTGTCTAGGATTTATACACAATTGAGGTATCGTTTGAAGTAAAAGTTGTTATGCTTATGATCTCATTTGTATCCGGTCAAGGCCTTTGTTCCCGCCCCCTTCGCTCATCCCTCCACATCAGCCTACCTCTCATGAACTGGGATATTCTCGGCCACTACACGTTGTGCCTTAATAAACTCTGTCAGCCTAACATCAAATCTACTCAAGTTGGTCAAGATATTTTCTGAATTTCAGCCAGGCTGGCATTTTTGTTTGGACCATAATAGTCAAATAAAAGTTCCGCCAGCCACTCCATTCACCTCTGATATTTCATGATGTGAGAGAGTGGCTTCAGATAAATAATAAACAGAGCTTTTCGTATGTCACCATGTCTCACCAGCAAAGTACGGATTACCCATGAGTATATCCCTAGCCATCATTGTCTGGCATGCACATTGGCTGAAGGGTGGTGTTGAAATATAGGATTTCCAAGGGGTATCTGGTAAATGTACAGCCTTTCGTGCTCAATGTCGGCCTTTTTTTCCCCTCCGATCATAAAGGCAAGACTTTCCAGAAGCGTTACAAGTACAAATATCATTATGGCGACCAAACTTTCCAAACAGCAGGTATGTCGTCAGTCTCTATATGTAGATAAACTATTGGAATCGAAATGCAATGGAAGAAAAGCTGTAGACAAACCTGATCATGTGGAATCATGGGTGATGAGGGCACAGATAACATATGGAGCCTGCAGAGCGACCAAGAAGTCTGTAGAGTTGTTTAGGAATGTATTTTGATGCATAAGGAAGGGATGTTAATGGGAGGCTCCTTGCGCACGGGGGTTTCGGCATTCCCAAGCGCTATCCGTGTGGTTTCCCTGGCCTGTCTAGCGATAATAGAGAGAGCTCAATTCAGCATAGAAAAGATTAGCCTTCCTGTGTTTGCAATTGAGGGGCTGATTTGTTGGCCGCACTGATGAAATACGTCAAGAGCATCACTGAGGCCCAATAGAGAAAATATATCATCCATTTGAATAAGGAATTTCAAAGAGTGATATCTGGCGGAAAGCAAACGTGGCGCATTCGACAATTGCCTCCTGTACACTTTCCGGGTTCCTCTTCAATGCCTCTGGGCGAATCGGGAGCTACAGTCACAATCAACAGTGCTCCAATAAAGTGCAGCCGCAAAATGTGGGATTCGAAGAAAACTCATTATGGTGGGTGCTAGCCAGAAGTTTGCAAGGGAATGTGCCTTCTTCCCTAACAAGCTTCACAGAGACTAAATTTGGCGCCGATCTAGCAAGGAACGTTCCTGGCCATAAAGCCATATCTATTAGGGCGTGTTCGGTTGCCCGTTCGATAATTCCGTATAACCTGCACGCAAAAAGTGGATATTAGCGTAATTCCGGCTTCATTTTTAATTAAAATTTCAAACCTTGATTGCCACACTAAAATATATGTAGGGGTTTCGATGTATTTAATCAAATATACACAGTGACGACAGGCGGATCCTGTTTATTCAACCCAATCTTGTATGATAAGAGTTGTGCAAAATGCCGGGCAGTCAGTCTCGAATTAATGAACAATTCCTTGTCCATCAACAAGCCAATGGCCTACCTCACCTTCTCCTGCATTGCCTGCCACAGTGCCTGCGCCGCCTGCTGCTGCAATACACATAATTGAAGATTATTCCACCCAGTACAATGCTTTGAGTAACAGATTGCAGGGCAAATTGAGTGGTTAATTGATAGTGTTGACATAGCAGTAGTTGTTTTGATCTATGATACTCATGTTCATCTTCAGAGTCTTCCATGGCTTCGATAGCGTGTTTTCAACAAGATATGGAGGTGATGATGATGAAGGAATCTGCCCGCCCCACTACTACGAGGTTAATACCATGTCAACCGACCTGGCAGCGTATCAGCTTTACACGTCTCTAACCTTACCTAATTCAGTTACAACCCCCCACACTTTGGACTAAATACGCCGTTGAAGTTTAATACCATGTAAGTGGAGGCAAAAAAGGGATAAGGATGGCACACCGAACACAAGGCTTTTTCGTGCAGACAATGTTGGAAAAGAGTGTGTAAGGGCGTCTTTATACAAGGGTATACGGAATTGAACGGGCAACCGAACACGCCCTTAGAGCATCGTCAATTTGTGTTTGTATTCCATAGTTATCAATGGGCGGATTGGATGGGGGGTGTTGGCCTCAGGCAGGGAACTGTTGCCGTTACTACTTTGCTGGAGTGCGCCCTTTATGGACTCGGGCGGTTCGAGATAACCATAGCATCGTCATTGATTCGTCTCTTTTTCTACACTGTAGTCCATGTGTCAAAAATGGAGTCAATCCTAGTTCGTTTCTATTAAATTTTATAGCCAGAAAGAGTAGAGAGGTCACTTGAGAACACTCAAGTCGTTCATTGGCAGCAGAAATGAAGTCGCATTCTGTTTTGTTGCAGGGTAACTAATTGGTATACCCCTGACATAGGAAATATATCTCATTCTTTCCATCGGAAAATATTGCTCAGGGTCACGAACTGGGGCGAAAACACGCGAGAAGTGTATCCCTCTCTCACCCTGAGGGAAGCACCTAAGCGCGATTGCCGACGTTCACGTGACTTGCAGCCGCCAGAGCAGCATCATGTGTTGGAGGGCTTGGCTTGGCTTGGATGGTTCGTCCTAGGGCTCAGGGAGCGGATCAACCTTAATCCGTATCGAAGCAGCAGCGCCGTGACAACCAATCAAATTACTGAGGTTTCATCTTCACTCAGCACCGTACATTCCTGCCAAAGTGGAAGTATGAATGAAAACAAGCTTGTTATGGCAGCTTTAGCTGTCAAGAATCAAGGATTGAGTCAGCAAAGAGCTTCTATATTATATGATATTCCTCAGACAAGTTTAAGTGATTATATTGCTGGCCGTACGAACAAAAGACTGGCTGATCAGTGCAAACGAAAACTTCAAGACTCTGAAGAAGCTGTTCTTGTACAGTGGATTTTATCTAGAGATAAACGACACCTAGGCATGGCTTGCACCTCTACGTGGTGCTTAGGACTAGAGGCAATATAGACTTTTATATCACGTGGACAAGCTAACGACCTCGGGGGAGGTAAGTGGGGTGTGAACGAGTTCCTGTTTTCTAGTTACTGCATACATATCCTTCAGGAATTTGAATCAGCCCAACGGATGATAGAAATATCCTCCCAAAATGCAGCTGGCTTTTCTGGAGCTTCTGGGGATTAACCGCTTGTAAATTATTTTCCTTGCTCATCGCTCGATGTAACGGGATCAACCCACCTAACGATCGCTAATAATTTTATCATCCTCAACGTTCATATCCATCTTCTTCATCAACGCGTAATATGGTCAACGAACGCGTTATTCAGTTAGCAATTGATGAACTTAATAAAGAATTGATTCCTAATTACACTGCTACTGCCAAAAGTATGAAATCAGTCG
>JAFEJD010000064.1:0-10150 GCA_018296065.1 Blastomyces percursus
TGAATGGCCATATCTCGTACGTGTGCAATTCGGGGAGGTAGACCTCGCTCATCCATGGATATTATCCATTGAACTAGGGCTTCTTCTTCAGTAGAAGTAAGCTTTCGGCGTGCTGAGGCTGATATTTTGCGTGGTACGCGTCCGTGGATTCGACTGCGGAGTGTAGTATATGACACACCATATGCCCGAGCAGCAGCCTTAATGCTTGAAATCTGCTTGGATTCATAGGCAGAAATAGCTAATAAAAGCATTCTTTCCTTGCTGGAAGTCTCAGACTTTGAGGTTGAAGGCATATTTAATGAATATGTTGATGAAGGATGATTAGGTGGAGGAGCCGATTTGATTACGTTAACTACGTTACAGAGGATGACTAAACAATGGGTTGCGGGAGCCAAAACAAGCCCTTTCGAGCTGTGCTATTGCCTCTTCCAATTCTGCGGCGGAGGAAACGTAGATATATGAAAAGCCTCCTTTTTTTTTCTCACTACCCCCGTAGAATTTCATAGCTAGGAATATACCGCCAAGCCTTTCCCTTCCCTATCCCTCACGATGACTCCTCCCCATCTCCGACACCAAGTCATCCGGATCTACAAAGGTACGCTAGCGGAAGAGAACAGGAAACATAACTAAAAACAGAACTTACACTTAAGGCGATATACCATATCCTGTCGCCTAATCCCGTTCCTTCAATGCCATGGACCGCACCACTGGTCACTATCTGATCATTAGCTGACTGTTACCTGCGGCCCCGACGCGATGCAGAGCTCCTCTTCCTCGGCCGTGAATACCCTCTCGGCTACCACTTCTTTCGTGAACGCTTACACCGCGCTTTCGCGAGTCAGGCTCACATCACCGATGAGGAGAAAATCATAGACGGGATACGGAGGGCGGAGTATGTGAAGAAAGGTGCGTATGTTGCTCTGTGTTCTATGTAGGGTTATTGCAACCTTTCGGCATAAATCCCCCGGGGAGAAGTGTGACTAAGATTGGAAGTTCGGAGTTTGAAAATGTTTACTCTTCTCCGTTGGAATGTGCTGGGTCGCGAATTGTTTGGAACTCACTCTTGATTCAAGCATACGGGGCCGGCCTTTGGGAGGTGGTTGGATTGAAGCCTGATAGCAGGTTGTAGTCTGTACTTGCAATTTCTTTCTCAAGGATGGCACGCTGACAGTGACCTCAACCGGTTCCGGATGGTTTTATAGAGATTGAAGCATTGTAAGTACTTTACCATATGACTTCTCCCCTGTCTTTTACCTTTCCAACGTTTCGCCGGTGCTTGTGTTTTCTACTGTTTTATATTGAATTGTGAATTGGTGGTTGGCACTTGAAGAATGAGCACATATTAGAATTAATTCCCCTGCGACTACCCCATTTTATACACACTGATGAATGCTTCATGTACAACAAATTATGGGACTATCAAAAACAAGAGGGAGAAGAAAGAAATGTACAGATATGACTATCCCAGAAGTCAAAATGGAAGAAAGGGGACAAAATATGTTCCAAGATGAAGTAGAGGTTGGAGAAAACGCAGAGAAAGGTGCCAAAAAGGGTGTCCCAAGAGAAGACTCTTATGAATAGACGCCACTTGCTTCCATTGTTCATACACCATGCTAAAATGTCATTTCGTCGTGTCAACATCTGTCGATGTTATCTGTTGGTCTGGGTATATTGGCTTGCGATGGGGCTGTGAAAACAAAAGCCCAGGTTTTGCGAATAAAATTGAAAACTGGGCGGGAGCGCAGGGAGGAGTGAAGAAGGAGAAGGAGGAGAGCTAACAAGGGCAAAATGCAGATATTATCTGAGACGATATCGCGCCCTCAAGAATCGATATGATACACCCAAAATTCCTGTCGAACATTGAGCCGGTGGTGGTGGGGAGATTTGGGGGGAGAACGGGCGAAAGAAAGTTGCTGGCCAAGGTTACGGGACGACTCGAAATGTGAAAAAGTCGTCCGTCGTTTCTCGAGGGTATATAGTATCTCGCAGATACATACAATCAATTGCGGAAATTGATAGGCGTAGTTATCGTTTTTGCCCCCACCATGCTCCGACTTCGAGACATTCGCCACTGGCCACACCACCTTTCTGCAGTAGGTCCGTTGTCATTCCAGTCCACCATCGATCCCATTCATCCCTGCCTTTGCCACTAGCTTCCATAAGCATGGGCTCCATACTCTCGATCATCTGAACAATTGTGAAAAGCGCGGTCTGGCGCAGTGCTAGCTGATCTGCTGATAGCGCCTTGGGCTGTTTCCAGCCATTGGATGCGTCATCCTGCGGCTCCCGCTCCCATCTAACTTCCCCCAAAGGAATTGCTATCCTACGACTGTCCACGCTGTTGAAAGATTCTGACTCGGAGGTGAAGGAGAGGCCAATCATGGCGCATGGCATGGGCGTTAATTTTCGGCGTTCAAAAGCCTTTTGGGCCCAGGAGTTATAATCGCGTAAATATTTGTTCTGAGCATCTGCAAATGGGGTAGCCGGGAATATGGTGTATGTACCGGTGGTCTCAGCCTGTTCCACATTTCCTCCCGACAACCCGGGCGCAAGTGGCGGGTTTGGCAAAAGCGTTCTAAATATAAGATCTGAATCCCACACTTCAAGAACTCCGCCAGACTTCAGAACGCGGAGCGGCTCACTTAATGGAAGCGTTTGCAACTCTGATCCTGACGGACAAATCCCGGCATCTTTTATAAACACAAAATCAAAGTAGCCATCGGGGAACGGTAATTTAGGCTTGCGTAGGTCGTGCCGTTTGAACTGCCAATTAATGCCTTGTTTCTGAAGGTCTGGCACGAGGTTTACAATATCGAGACCAGTGAAGGAGATGTTTTTGTGTCCTCTCCGAGCAAAGTAGTCATGGCAAGCGTTTGACCATAATGCGGAACCGCAAGCCAGCTCCAACACCCGTTTCGGGGGCTGGTCGGCAAAATGGGGTGTGCAAAAGGGCGCGCCGAAAACATGCATCAAAATCAGCGAGCGCAGTGACTGGCGATGTATCTCTGCAAGGTCGCAGGGAAGTGGATACGGGTTATCCGGGTCACGCAGATACGTGCGGCCATTGCGCTTGGCGAGCGGGTAGGTTGTGTAGTCAGTGGAGGAGGAGGCGGAAGAGGAAGAAGTCGCGGGCATTGCGGATCCTTGGGAGACAGAATTGCTAGCGGACCGCTGGTAGGCATTGTGTTTGGGATCGTAAGCCAAAGGCGAGGTGGGAATGAAGAGGTACGATAAGTTTGCAGACCCGGCCATGGTGCTGAAATTTTCCGGTCTCACGCGGTGTAATTTTTCATGTGTATGTGCTCCGTATTGGGACATATTACGGAGTAACTTGGAAAGGAAATGCTCGAGCGTTGAGCAACCAAGCAACCAAGCAACGAAGCAGCGAAGCAGCGAGCAGTGAAGCAACACTCTTGAAAAGCTCTACTCGGGTAATGGGATACAGAGTTATTTGCCTAACGATATTAAGGGTTCACCCCTGGCTATCGAGGCTGGTCGAATCGCTGCTGGGGCTTGAAGGCGGGTGGGAGTAGTTGTTCATTATGTACTCTCAATCCCGCAGCGACTAGAGCGAGCGTACGAGAGAGGGAGAGATATAGAAATAGCGACTCCTGCAGGAGAAGAAGAGGACGAAGAAGAGGTTGGGAGAGAGTTGGGAGTTCTTAAGGAGGGACAAGGTTTTCGTTTTAAACACGATGCTAATGGGACTATTTGAGCCTCAGAGCTGATCGAGATAATACCACAGTCGAAGCCACCACTGGCCCACCGAGCCACCAACAGACAATCGCGGGGACAGTTTCAGGGCTTCGGGGGATGATAGTTCAATGTTACCCACTCTAGTAACATGAAGTGAGATCGATAAGCACGCCAGGGCCTACGCAGCGTATATGCCCAATCAACCATTGGGGGGCCAAGGCAAACCGCTGCAGCCATTGCTTGGTATTTCTCCTTTCAAAAATTTCCCCAAGCCAACGCTTGATCTCTCTGCCTGGTGTTACGCTCGTCACACATTATTCGTAATGAGAGAATACCCACGTTTTCATTAGAAAGAAAAGCAAGAGAGAATTCAAGGGACAAAGACACGCGCGCCCTCTCCCTTCCACAGTCTGGCTACAATATGGACGAATCTCCCAAGAGCAGACCTGGAAACACACCCATACCGAACCAAATGGGAGCCATCAGCGCCGTGATCTCTGGCGGCCTTGACATGCGACGAGCTATGCATCATCAACTTTCCTTTTTCTGCCCGTGCCTCGTCTGGGTTCGCTTATCGTACAGCTGCACCCTCACGCCTTTTCATTCGTTGATTCCATTTTTAGACCTGGGCAGGGTCTCAAGCCGCCTGATATTGCCTGGTATGCTTCAAGCACAATTTCCCTGCGGCATTTTACGGAGGATATTTTTTCACCTAGGGAGTTGTTTGACCTTACGCTCACTCCTTCTTACGCTCATTCCTTTCAAATGCTAAACTACCCTGCCAGCCCTGAGGTCCAGGTCAGTTCCAAACGTATCAGATATCGGGTTCATCCGCGGATAGTTATTATCTTTCCCAAAATTGTATATCGGTCGGTTACAAGATACTGCGGGTCTCTTAAAAGTGGCTGATCGAGAAGTCACTTCGATAGAAATGATGCTTTACAATTCTTCTACAGACTCTCTCGTTTGAGGCGAAATTCGACAGGCATTTTTACGTGTGTATCCTGAGAAACGCGCTTTTTTCTACGCACAGGATATACACTTGTACTTGATATTGCTATACTACATTCTCTCCTGGCTGGGTACCGTATCATGCAAGCCATCTACCCCATGTCCCCTGCGGAAACCCCGCACTGGCAACTCAGTCAAGCAAGCTTCGTACCGCCAGCCTGATACCACTTTTCAGGCCCGGATTTCTGCTCCTACTTTCAACGCACATTTTCACCTTATGTTCTAAGTCGGCTCTTGAGAATTTGTTATTTCAGGGTCCTATTTGAAATACCTTGTGAACTTCCCATCACAGCTACTCTTCCACAGATGGAACCTAGTCCGCCCGTTGCTAGTCGAAGAAAACGGCTGAAGGCTAGAGCCAAAGACTGGCTTTATGAGAAAAAAGCCAAGGAGAGGAAGAATCGAGTCAGTAGTAACTTAGGCACAGGCGTCCACCATTTGAGGAAATCTGCCGCTGAGGACGGAGGGATACCACAACAGCAGGTGGTCATAATACATTCGTTTGACTCTTCGAGCAGATGGCCATTCTTCTTCTCCACCGCCCAAGAGCGATGACAGTCAGATTGTATCAACCGGATCTGTTCAGGCACTCCCTGAACAATCGAACACGCTACCTGCTACCTTGCCTCACCGTCTGCACTGGCCGGAAAATCTCTGGGACGAGACTTACGCCAATCTTCTGGATCAAAAAAGGATGTGATAGTTGATTACCATAATTACCTGTTAAAGAAAGAAGACCAATCACAAGGTATACAACACAATCAAATATCGAGGACTTCGTGCTGATGTACTTGATAGGGGATGACCTTCGTGATGCGGCTAGGCAAGAACACCTCCAGGAACTACTTCGACACAAGCTCAATCGTGTCATAGAGACGCGATTGAACATTCCTGTGTACTCAAAGAAGATTAATGGTGAGATAGTTGTCGAGAGAGTTGTCGTAAGGGATAAGTTTGCAACATTATCCGCGGCCTTCAATCGGTTAGTGGTTTCGTCATTGTGGCAATGGGTTCAATGCCTCCTGCTGCTCTTGCCTGGGCGGGCGTCTTAGTTATCCTTCCTGTGAATACTCGCCGTAGTAGTTTCCCGCCGTTCAGTGCTGATGAGGGGGAATTGAGGTCGTCATGAACGCGATAACGCGAGATGATGAGGCTGTGAATGGCCTAGAATTTATTTCAGAGCTTCTCGTCCGCTGCAAGGTCCGAGAGGATATCTTACGTACAAGGTTTCGCGAACCTATACAAGGCCTTCAATCTCAAAGGTATGGGCATACTCTTCCTTTCTTGTGTAGAGTGTTCTAGGCAGCCTCTGGAAAATGAGTTGTGTTGATATGGGTGTAGCGAATCGAAAATCCTTGGAGAACTACGTAGCGCTATAAAAGCTAGGACTGTCCAGTTGTATTCTGATATCTTGCAATATCAGATCCAGCTAGCCATACATTATGACCATGGGTGTTTTCGCCGTTCTTTATAGGCGATATTGCTATTTCCAACGATTGAAAAGCATGACCCTAGATCTGGAGAATGCGTCAGATAACATCCACCAATATTTGAGCGAAGATGATCGCAATACTATCGCAAACGGATTTAACAACCTCAAAGAGTCAGTGGAAAAGTCTTTGTCTTCATTGAAGAAAATTGAACAGGATATCGAGGTAAGCGACTCCCTTAGTTTTCTGACGGTTCAGATTCTCATTGTTTTTTACGCTTAGGGTATAAATCAAGACTCAGTACTGAAAGAGTTTCCCTGAGCAATTTTCGCAGCCTTTGACTCTTCTGAGGCACCAGGAGATAACTACAAGCCTGCATTGAACATGCCTTCAAGGCACACGGATTGACACCTTCAATTTGGTACAGCGGCGGAGTAATGCTCTACATGACTATAAGTGTATATTCTGGTTGAAAGGGATGCCCGGTACCGAAAAGTCAACGATTGCTCGCACAATCGCCGGCAAATTGGCTTCAGAGGGCCGACTTGGCGGGAGCTTCTTTTTCTCAAAAAGACCAGTTAATTTGACAAATGCGGCTCAGCTCTTCACCACGCTTTCATCCCAGCTGTCGGAAGTATTACCCGGCCTCCGGCCGCATGTTTGTGCTGCATTCGAGAAGAGGGGAGATATTGCGGGGAAATCGCTATCTGAGCAATGGGAACCCCTTATTTTCCAACCACTCGTGAGTCTTGACGACACTTTACGTGAAGGTCTGTATCCGCCTTCCGTGCTGGTGTTTGTCATTGATGCACTTGACGAGTGCGAAGGTGATGGCGGCGTAAAGGAGGTACTTCCACTTTTTAGCCAGTTGAGGGATCTCAGAATCATAAAACTGCGGGTTTTAATGGCCAGTAGACCAGAAAAGCTACTGAGGTCCAGGTTTAGCAGGATGCCTAATGCGTATCATCACGATGAAGATCTGCGCAAAATCAAGCCCTTGGAAATCCAAGAAGATATAGATGACGATTGAAGTTGCAGATAGTCACTATCCGCAAATCGTTTTACGGCACGTGATCACATGAACACCTTTCGCCTATCCGTTTCTCTCTCTGCATTGAAATGATTTCCTGATAGAAATTTACTAAACATGACTCTCTGCAGTGTCTTTTGCAGGATGATGCAAGGTTTGCAGAGCGCGTCTGTCTTCAGATCCAGTCACTTGTTTCACAGCTACATCAGCGTGGAGATTGCCAGCCATCCCTTCTCGGTGCCCAACTATGGCAACTAGCCAACGGAATAAGGCATATTGCGGAGCAATATGCTCGTGACCACATTTCTTATTCTTTGCCAGACACTGACTATACAGATAAACTTTGGATTTCCAACTTTTCCCCTACGCTCTCGACTAATGATGGACGGCCACCGCTGCTTATCGATGAGCCGGGACCGTGGACAAGCGTTCGGCCTTCCTGTCTTGACACGACGTGTGCGCCGTCAGATGTAATGCCACCTCCATTCATCCCCGCAGAGGATCGCTACGAGCCTGGAAACGCAGTTTCTCCCGATCCGCTAGCCATGCACAGTGCAGAGGAGCGCGACGAGGTGCCAACAACACAAGATCATATTCCTGAGCAGCTGGAAGCACCTGGAGTGTCTAGCAGCAACTATGTCCAAACTGCACTGCGTCCACGGTCAGAATCAGCGCTGACGAGCAAGATGGCGCGCAATAGCGCGGAAAGGACTGCTGCTAGCGTCTTAGCAGCCCTTCCCAGCAAGCCGAAAAGAAGCTCCCTTGACTCCGGGGCTGATGGCAAGGCCTCCCGGCCCCGGAAAAGGCGACCCAAACCTTCGGCAAAGGCAAACCAGTCTACCGATATGTTTGAGCTATGTACAGAACTCGAACCTATCTCAAACAAGATCTTCGAGCCGGACGAGGTCTACCGCGTCTTAGTTCGGCGAAGCGAAACAAAGTATCATCAAAAAGTCCCATTCTTGGTACGACTGTTTTTTGCGGTCGCGAGTCCCCTGGCCTTTAAGCAACTAGCCGAGGCCTGCGAGGCTGCTCGCGAGCGCCATGACATGATAGCGCCAATTTCTGCGGACGATGATGCAATGCTGATGAAAGTGCTAGATGCGTTAGATTCTGGGGTCACAATCCGTGCGATCCTCCGCCGATTCTTCCTGGTCCAGCTGCTAAATTGCCGACTTCGACGTGAGGATGACCATAAAAATCGACGCTCGATTAGGGTTGCGGCTCAGCAGAGCCGCGGGGGGTTGACCAAAGACACTGGCTTTTCAGGCCGAGCTGACTCCAGCGCCTTCCGGGATCTGCTAACAACGTTCTATCCCCACCTCGAAGTGCCAGACAGGAGAAATCCGTCGGCGGACGATAGTGAGTATCTTGAAAAGCACACGAAGCTGAAGAATCGGCTCAACGCTGCACGTAATTGGTACCAGCTGCAGCAGAAGTTTTCACCAGGAATTCTTGCTCTTGTTCCATGTGGTGAATTGCGTATTGGGACCGACAAGTTCGTCGCCACAGTGGATCTAGTGCTTCATCTGGGTTTGCTAACATTCACCAGGTTTGAGAAATTGCCTAGCAAATTATTCACGATCTTTTTAGATGTCTTATGTGAATACAGGGGCGCCTTCCTCCAGGAGGTCAGCCATCTGACTCAAAATATCGAGAATATCCTATACGGACACGACATTGGTGTCAGATATGGGTTTGAACGTACGGACAGGACATCTCTCCTGCAAGAGCCAATGGACTCACAACGCATCATTGGATTTTGCCAACCGGTTGATGTGTCAGATCAAGCAGAGAATTGATCCTGACCGTGGACTAGATATCTGCAGCGTGAATTGTTGCTGGAAGGCCAGTAAGGCGCTCTGGGGATGTTTAACTTGCTCAGAGGTTAGATACAAGTTGCTTGTAGCTAAAGATAATTTGCTACTGTATAAGCCAAGCTACTTTTATAATTCAAGCTACTACGCATCTTGAAATTATATCACTGTTGACGCGCACTGAGCTTTTGTTCCACATACTGCTGAGCCTTACCTAGAACCACACAAGGTAGACGGATATTATGAGCCATGTAAATAACTCCATTTAACCGAACAATAGCCAATTTTGCATTTCCAACGGTAGAATGTTTTCCTCGCAGCTGATGCCCCCGCCCATACTGGTCAAACTTATTGTCTGGTCCCATCTCAACTCTCACAGTGCTTAGCCTCAAAATACAGTTTGCTTAGATTATGTGAATAGAAATCGGTACTGACACAAATATTAGCCGTAATACCTTGTACAGAGATCTAAATTTCATTTCACTGAGGAATTGCATCTGGAAGGTTCTCTACCTATGACATCATCCAGGGGCTTACCTTTTTGACCGTTAAAGCTAGCTATTGCTTGGCGTGTTGGTGCGGCTTGCATTTCTGCACTCCTGCGGAAAAGCGATTTTGCAGTTTTGCAATTTTGCATTTTCACTTTTAGCATTTTGTACGCAAGCCAGCAGGCGATTTGGGTCAACATACATGATTCGATGGGCGTGTATGCTGTGATGCTTATGCTGTCGATGGAGGACAGTGAGAGACATCCATATCGTGTGTGCAGGAGCACGCCAAGCTGGCAACCCCTGGTCCAGACGGGCGCCGAGGCGTGATTTGATTGGTTTATGTAGTCTGATAACGTAATCAACCACTCAACGCTCGTTTCCACACAACGCCCGCCCCAAACCTCCCAAGTTCATTCAAATTCATCCATCTTCAAACACCCACAACATGCACCACGAAGCAGTTATACAATCCGCGATTGATGATTTAAATACACAATTGACCCCTAATTACACTGAAACTGCAAAAAAGTATGGAATCAGTCGACATACGTTATCACGGCGTTACAACGGCATTCAGGTGTCAAGAAAGGAAGCAAGCTCTACCCACCGCAAAAACCTCTCAGATTCACAAGAAGAACGGCTACTTTTTGATATTAATCGATTGTCAGATCGCGG
>JAFEJD010000640.1:0-11160 GCA_018296065.1 Blastomyces percursus
TTTTTCCCCACCAGCAGATACTATGGACTTGAATAAGTGGTTATTTCAGGGAACTGCAACACCGCGGGATTAGGGACCCTGGACATGTTTTTTTGTATGGGAGAATTTTCAGTATTGCAAACTCTGGGACAGTCATACATGTGGCGTTCCTACAATCAGAACCCCCAGGAAAGGGGTTAACCTGTACTATAATACAACGAGGGCTTCGGCCGATTAGAATACATCAGGTGGCAGTTTAGCTGCCACGCTGGTCCGCCTGATACCCCTAGGGAGGTTTTGTGGCCGGGGCGGTATTGCTTAGTCAGCCGCGGACGTGCCTCCAGGCGTTAAACAATTCATCATCATCAGAAGCCTCACCCACCTCTTCTTCCAGTTCATTGACCCTTCGTACACAATCAAAGCCTTCTTCAACCCTCAAAGCACCCTCTTGAGCTACATATGTGTCCTCTGTCTCGCTTTCTCTTTTGTTTTGCATTTTCAGCCCCCCTTAGTTCCTTGACTTCCTGCTCTAGAAGTGCCATTCTATGCATGGTCATCTGGCAGCCTTTGACCAGCTGATTTAGGGCGTGATTGGTTGGGCCGGGTGGGCTCTGCGTACGGTGCTTGATATATTTCTTGATCTTCTCAGCTTGCCACTCCAGCTGGCGTAAGTTATGAGACGTTGCTGTGGCCCAGGAAGCCTGGGAGCTATGAGAGGTCCCTGAGGGGTGGGGGTCTTCATAGAGGTATTAAGCCTCGAGAGAACCTGCTCAGGATCGTACGGGACCAATCCAGCTCCCCTGAAGCCACTCTTGATGTTGTTCTCATTCAGAACCTGCATTTGAGCTGCAGGATACAGGGCCAAAAACTCCTCCTTATCAATATGGTTGCGCATCTGGTTCTCCACCTGCCGTCCGTACGCAGTCATCCTGATTGTAATTGATGAAGCACCGCAGGTACTATTCCAATATACTCATCAGGCGCTCTGTCTGACCATATGTTTGCTGATGAAATGCTGTGCTTAGATCTCGCGAGACCTCCAGTATAGTCATCAGGTCAGACCAGAACTCCCCCGCGAAGATTGAACCTCTGTCAGAGACAATGTTCGCAGGCAACCCATGCAACCGGACCACATCGCGGACGAGGATGTGAGCCAAACCCTTTGATTTCAGGTCCTTGCGGGTGGGTATAAAGTGTGCCATTTTGGTGAAGCGATCCACCACTACTAGCACGCTGTCAAAGAGAACATTATGCATGTCCTTACTTTCAGGGACGCCCACAAGGGCATCCATTCCTAGCTGGTCCCAAGGTTCCCGCGGGATGGGTAGAGGAGAGCGCTCTCTATATGGCCTTGACCGCACTACCCGCGAACCCTGACACACAGCGCAGGAATCCACTATCTCCTTCACAAGTCCTCTCTTTGGCCAGAAGTATTTCCTTGCGAGCAACACATGAGTTCTAGTGTCCGCAAAATGACCCGCTAGAGGAGAGTCATGATGCTTTTTAATGAGCTCCATGCGTAGAAGATCATTCGCGGGCACATAAATCCGGCCCTCTCTTCGCAAGAGGCCATTTAAATCCCTCCAACCCTTTGTTTCTGCAGGGTTGGTCCTTGCCGCAAGCAGTTTCCGAATATGTTGAGCATATTCATCCTCCAGTTGCAGTTCTGGCAATCTGGACAGAAGACCTTGCGAAGACTTGTGCTCTGTTTCCCCTTGCACCAGTCTTCCGCGGCGCTTCTTGAAGCCCGCAAACCCTTCAGGTTATAGGTACCCTCTCCAAGGATCCTCGCGGAGATCCTCAGTGTATTGACTCTCAGTGCCGCAGGGAGAAGTTGCGCAGGCTTCTCCCTTCCCTCTCCCCCTTCCTGCCGCGGAGGGTTGGGAGACTCCTCAGTCAATCCCTTTCCTGTAGCCCCTCTGTGTCCACCGCCTTGGCCTCCCTTGATGTAGTCAGGCCTGCGAGAGGGTCCGTCCGCAGGGTTCTTGGTTCCCTTGATATGCTCTATCTTGAACCAAATCCCGCTCAGTCTCTGAGCCCAGCGAACCTGCCGCCGCGAGAGTTCCTTGGTTGTAGCGAACTTTCGCAAGCTGTCATGATCAGTTCTGACAGTAATCACTGTCGCGAGGCCCTCAAATAGTGGCGCGCCAATGGCGGAAGGATTCCATTATTGTAAGGAGCTCTTGATCATGGATGCCATAGTTGATCTCCGCTGGTTGCATCTTCGCGAGAAGAAAGCCGCTGGAATCCAGTTCCCATTTGGCTGTAGTTGCGAGACAATTCTTGAAATCGCAAAGGAGGAGGCATCTGTCTCCAATCTGGTTGGGAGCAAGGGATCAAAGTGGTACAGCATCACCGCGTCCGCGAATGCCTGTTTCAACCCTGTAAAGGCCCTGCGAGCTTCTGGGGTAAGGAAGTCCTCGCAGTCCTCCCTTCTCAATAACCTTTCCATACTTCGCTCGCGGGATGTCTTCTTCTTGTTTCCACCCTTCAGCATATCTGTCAGGGCCAACGAGATCCTCGCGAACGCAAAGATAAACCGCCTATAGAAGTTCACAAAACCCAGGAAGATCTGAATCTCATGAATGCTAGTTGGCTCTGGCCAAAATATAATAGCCTCAACCCGCGAGGATTCCATCTGAATACCATCCGCGGTGATCACATATCCTAAGAAATTAATCCGGCGGGCACTGCAATTACACTTCGCGAGCTTAACATACAGTCCTGCCTCATTCAAGGCCTTCAACACACTTCGTACATGCTCAGTGTGTTCTTCCTCCTTCGCGGAGTACACCACCACATCATCTAGATAGATCACTACAAAGTCATCAAGATATGCGCGAAGTGTTTATTAATGAAAGACTGGAATGCTGCAGGAGCATTAGCTAAACCAAAAGGCACCACCAGATATTCAAACAATTCCAACGCGGTCCTAAAAGCTGTCTTCCATTCATCCCCAGCCCGTATTCGCAGCCGTGCATAGGCATTTATCACATCCAGTTGTGTGAATGACATCTCCCGCGAGACGGTTGATCACATCCTCAATTAGCGGCAGGGGGTAGCGACTCTTTATAGTCTTGGAGTTCAGGTCGCGGAAGTCCACACATAACCTGAGACCTCCATCCTTCTTCTTCGCAAATATCACAGGGGCTCCTGCGGCGGCCTGTGAGGGTTGGATGAAGCCATTCTTCAGATTCTCCTCCACATAAACCCGCAGGGTTTCTGTCCCGTGGTGGGAGAGCTTATAGATTGGTCCCCAGGAGGGTTCCTGCCCTTCTACCAAATCTATTGCTAGATCTTCCTCGCGGTGGGGTGGAAGCTCCGCAGCCTTGACTGGGCTAAACACCTCCACGAGGTCTTGATATTCCTCTGGTATCTGAAGCTCAGTTTCCATGACCGCGAAGTCCTCGGACACTCGCAAGGTCCTCACATAAATAGCTTTTCTCCATTGACCAGCTCCACAGCATCTACTGGCTGTATCTCCGTGAGTGGGTCTGCCATCACTGATTGGAAGTATAAACCTGGCTCGCGAACAGCTATGTGTGGGTCGTGTCTTTGAAGCCATGCAAGACCCAAATACATGTCATCTGTGATGTCCGCGACAATCACAGTTTCCACAAACCTTCTCCAAGTTCCAGAGAGGTCTTATAGTTCAAAGGTGGCCTTCGCGAGTCCCTCAGCCCGCAGGCCTGAGTTCTCGCGTCCCGCCTGCTGCAGGAGCAGATTCTCGGTTTCCCCACCCAGCCCATCCGCTCCGCGAGCTTCAGAGACACCACAGTGGCCTGAGACCCTGAATCCACCAATGCCTTCCATGCTTGCGGGGCCGCAGCACCTCGGCGAGGTCTGCCCCCGCGAGCACTCATCTCCATTGGGGGAGCAACAGATTCTGGAGTCGCAACAGATTCTGGAGTCAATTTCAGGGTTTTTAAGAAGGCTGTCACTGACTCCGTCCGCGGCTCCCCAAATTCCTATTTTGGTTTGTCAGGACAGTTCACGCGGAGATGTCCTGGCTTGGAACAGATGAAACAGAGACCTTTTTCCTTGGCCTCCATGTCCCAGCACCCTTGTTCGCGGGAGCTTGTGAAGCTCTCCCCCCTGCTCAGCAGTCGGACGCGAACCTCTTGATGTCTTGTCATCTTTCCGCGAGAACCCTGTCCTCTGTTGTCCTGGCCCTCGTGGGGCTGGTCGGTGGTCCGCTTTTCCCGGGTCTGTGGTTCTCACAGTGATTCGCAAGCGGTGGATGAGAGTCATTAGTTCCTCTAGGGCCAAGAGCTTAGAGCCATGCTCAATGAGCTTGTCCTGCATGCCTTTATCCAGTCCCTTTGTGAACATCATCATCCAGGTCTTGTTCCAGGGGCCTGTTTCTGCAGGTCCCAGTTCGCGCCATAACTCCATAAAGCGCCGCGAGCAGTCTTCGACTGACTCCTCACCTATTTTTCTAATGTTGGTGATTGCGGCCCAGGTGTTCTCTGTCAGACTCGCAGAATCCCCCAACTTGTGCTCCAGATAGGCCTTGAGAACTGACCAGCGAGATCTCTCGTGGTCATCTCCTAGATGTCCAGCCAGTCCTTGGCTTCAGTGTAGTAAACGCCTGTCATCGCGTAGGTGACAGCTTCTTCATCCTCCATGTCGCAAAGCCGGGCCTGCGAGTCAATTTCAAAGGCAAACTCGCAGAAGCTTTTGAGGTCGTGGTTCGGTAGGTGGCCTTAAGTGGTCGCGGCTTAAGGAAGTGTCTTTTCGGTTCGCGGATGTCCCTGGAGGTCATGTCTAGGGACTCAGTTCGAGGGTGTTTGCGGGTAGCTATATTTAGCTTTAGAGGAAGGTTCCCCTTTATTCAAACAGATATTTTCCATTTTACAAGCATTCCTTGTAGAAGGATGGCTTGGTCCCGCGGGAGGTGCTCCAGGATGTTTTCCATGGAGATGGGTTCATTCGCGGGTTCGGGGGGTTCCTCTGGTTCTGCTGTCGAGCATGGTTTTTCGCGAATGGTCGGTGAGTCCTCTGAGACTTCTTCCAGGTTATCCGCGGCTCTGATTATTGCTCCAGGATTCCTGCAGTAGGGTTCGCAGGAGTTGGAGCTCACGAGTTTCTAGTTCTTCCAGCCATAACGGGCGGTTGCTGGCTGACAGAGCTTGAATTGTAAGAATAAGTGCTCGCAGGCGATTATTCCTAAGGTTCGCAGCTTGGCATGAGATGTACTGGTTGCTACTAGAAGTATTCGCGGAAGGGAGAAATGTAGGGGTCAAATGTACAATAGTATTCAAGCTGAGTTGCGAATAGTAGTCGCGAACTCTGTGTGGCCAAGAGGCCCAAAGGACGCTAACCCTATTGGTTATGCGAGGGATTGGAATAAGGGGTAAGGAATCCGGGGCGCCCGGGTGTTTGGAGGCTGCTTCCAGATCGGGTCTAGCGTTCCTGGCAGGCGCTGCTGCCAAGACAACGGGATTTTGGGCAGCGAAAAACAATCAAGTTACCTTTTTCGGCCTTTGCCTGGCGCAACCTCAAATGTATCTCGTCGACGACCCCGTCGCTGCATTTCTCCTCCTGTGCCAGTGTTGTTCTCTTTATCACTTCTAAGTCTGCGCTATCGAATCCAGGTATGCAACCACCCATTCTTCTTCACGCGTTATTTGTCAGCTACCATGCCCGATCCATGTTTGGCCGTGGTCTGTGCTACTACACGGGGTCTCCCTCCTATATTGCTTTGATAGTCATGACCGACTTGCTTCCGGACCGTGCGGGTTTCATCGCTTGGTGCTAATATAGTCGTTGTATAACATAGTGTCGGAATTTACATCGCGTCGTGATCCTTATTCGAACTTACTCTCACGTATTTCTGGGCGCCTATTATCTGTCTGTCAGGCTTACAATCGGCGGTTCGAATTTGCCTACAACTGAGGCAACACGTAGCACTGTGATATTGCGCATGAATCCGCTACTCTCCTTCTAAGTGTATCAGTATTTGCACCACGAAATAACCTCCTTCCAATGAACGTTGTGGTCGATCGATCTTGACAATGGAAGCTAGAGCCACTGAGGTTCTAGCAGCGCTGAAAAACCCCAACCTTTCCGTCGAGACGAAAACGCAACAGCTCACAAAGCTCAAGTCGGAAATAAAGCAGAAAAATGTACCGGAGGTCGCTATTTCCACCGTGTTCGAGGCCGTTCGCCATGCGATCTCATCACAACACTCATCACTTTCGGCAGGGGGCTTCTCCTCCTTAGGCCACCTCCTCAAGCGGCTTTACCTCCAAGAGCTCCATCAGGCCGTCGCTGCTCAAGGCCGCTCCACTTACCCTCTACTTCTTGAGCGATTAGGTGACCATAAAGAACGCGTTCGCTCACAGGCTGCCCAAGCATTCAGTGACTTTTGGCAGTCTTCTCCTGTCGAAGTTGAGCACCACGTCCTGGAAGTTGCGTTGGTGGGGAAGAATCCCCGCGCAAAGGAAACTAGTATGACATGGCTAGCGACTGTGAGTCTATACGCTATTGTGGAGCATACCCGGCTTGACATTAACTTATCTACTAACTTTTGCTCCTTCTTTTCTTTTTAGATGACTCGTAACCATGGTGTGCTATTCCGGACATACGTGCCAAGCCTTGTCACCTGCCTCGAAGATGCTGATAGTGGAGTCAGGGAAACTGCAAAGGCGACTGTTATCGATCTGTTCCAGTATGCAATAGGCACCAAATAAACCCCTCTAATTTTCAGGGCTACTAATGTTATTTTGCAGAAACGCCCCTCCTCGAGCACTGTCGGATTTGAAGAAGCAGCTGCAATCACATAATGTGAGAAAATCGATAGCCAACTCAATCCTGTCTAACATTGGCGGCGATCAAGAACTTTCCTCGTCCGTGCAGTCTCAGTCAAGATCTGATATCTTGAGACCCGAGAGCAGTTTTTCCAGCCACCGGGAACCTCAACGTCCCAACTCCGTTCTCTCAGCCCGATCTTATTCGAACGCCGAAACAGCAAGTAAGGAAGCTAGCATGGCGTCTGATTCTGTCCATAGTGGTATGAACCAATATCGATTTGCTACGTGTTGTACTAACCGCTTTATATCAGATGCCCTCCAGCCAGCTAGAGGGAACCCTTCGCGAAGAGATGCGGTGTTATCTCATAGTGTTAGCGTCGAATCATTCCCCGCCGTTACTGGGAATCCTGAAATAGTTGAACCAGAAAGTGTAGACCCACTCTACCTCAATTCACATCGAGAATTGGATGAAGTATTTCGTGAAATGCTGCCTCATTTTGAAGGCAGAGAATCAGAACAGAATTGGATTATTCGCGAGAGAAGTGTTTTGAAACTGCGAAGAATAACGAAGGGCAATGCGCCTACAGATTTTCAGCATAACTATTTGGTCGGTATCAAAAGTGTGCTTGACGGCATACTCAAAACTGTTAATTCTTTGCGAACAACGTTATCAGCTGCTGGCTGCAGCTTAATTCAAGATATTGCTCGAGTAAATGGCCCAGCAATTGATCCAATGGTGGAAGTTCTTCTACAGAATATGATAAAAGTGTGTGCGGGCCTGAAAAAAATTAGCGCCCAAAACGGTAATCTTACGGTGGATGCTATCATCGGCAATGTGTCCTACACATCTAGAATTATGCAACACCTTTGGCTTGCATGTCAGGACAAAAATGTTCAACCTAGGTTATTTGTCACAGGGTGGATACAAACCCTAATACAGAAACACGGACATAAAGGATCGATCGAACATAGTGGGGGTGTTGATATCCTCGAGAAATGTATTAAAAAGGGTCTGGGGGATGCGAATCCCGGAGTGAGAGAAAACATGCGTTCAACCTTTTGGACTTTCGCGAGAATATGGGCTGACAGAGCAGAAGGGTATGCGTTGACTCCTTATTTTGGACTTAATTGACAAGTCTTGCTGAACTCAGTTAGGATCATGTCCACAATGGATGCGAAGTCCAAGTCTCTTCTCGAAAGGGATCCCGGAAATCCTAATCTCGATGCTAATTCCTTAAACACGAACGGGAAACCCCGGACAGGCCTAGGCAATAGCAGCATCGGGGGAGGGTCCAGACTAACACTCAAAGAGACAATCGCTGCTCAGAAAAAGGCTCGTCTGGCCGCAGCGAAGAAACTTCCTGCTCGCCCGGAATCTGCCCAGTCATCATTTCCCGATTTGAAGTCGTCAAGATCTTCAATTCACCGACAGCCTGGCACAACGACTCGCACCATTCCGACAGGTTCCCATTTTTCTTCCCAAAACACATCCCTCTCTTCGGCACCAATGCGCCCCTCTTCGAGGCCGCGACGGCCTGAGTTGATGCGACCTGCTACCGCTGATCCATATTCATCTCGTAATAGACCCATGCATAGCACTTCCAAGCCAAAATTAACAAGTCCCTCAGGGAGTCCCGAGAAACCTAGGAGTAAAACCACGTCGACTCCGGGGAGAAAAAATCCAACACCTGCCCGTCCCAAATCAAGACTTGACACTAGTGCGCCTGTAAGCACGGCAAAGCCAAAACCCAAACGACTTGACATTGCTGGGTTAAAACCAGGCGAGGCTCGTTTAATGGCAGGTCCCGCAAGTAAACCGAATTACACACCTGCTGCGGATGCGAAACCACTAGCTGTGAGCCCGGCCAGATCTGATGACAGCCTACCTATGGCTCTACCGCAGACTGACAATAGAAGTACGGAATTTATCTCGACCGCTCTTACTTCGGATGCCGAGGTGTTCACTCAAAACAAATCGGACCTTATGACAGACCTCCCTACATCTGGATCCTTGGTGATGACTCATGGTACCCCTTCAAGCCATCGCCGTTTGAGTAGTAGCGATGCCTCTGTTTCCCGTATCCCCATGTCGCCATCTTTACAATCAAAAGTCCGTTCAGAGGAGCGTTTGGCTTTGCCGACCAGCCCTAACAGGCGGTCTTCCAAAAATTATGACGACACCGTCAGACAGGCCTCTCCGGCGCGTCGACTTTCTATTTCTAGTATTGAGGCTAGCCATCCTGTAGAGACCCTAAAAGTCTATGAAGACCCCCAGTCTCCAAGTGGTAAGGAAAATGTCGCCCGCCTTGGTCCGCTTGGGCTCTCCCCGAGGTCTCCCCATTCACCCGCCAAGGCTGCTCCGCTTGAAGAACTTCCAATCAACGAACCAGCGAACACGCCCAGTCGAAAATATAATCAGCAACAAGAGACCCCGGGGTTTTTACCTCCAGCCAGTGTCGCTACCCCTGGAAGTGAAAATTTACACCGGCGATGGAAAAAGGTGGAAATTTCAGAGAGACGAAGAAGCTTGAGCCCACGATCCAAGGATCCATCACGAGGGCGAGATATGGTTGATAGAGGACTTAATAAAATCCGAACAGGAGCCATCGATGTGCATGGGTACCGAAAGGTGCAGAGTTTAATCAAATATCATGAGTCAATATTTCATGATAAAGCTAAATATGGTGAAGCATTGATGGTGTTGCTAGAAGCCCTCGAAGCGCCAGACACTGACAGGAAGTCAACGACTGGTAGACCAATGGATCTCAAAACACAGGTACTAGTGACTATTCGCTTGTTGTTCTCGATGAATCGTGACTACTTTGCTACGTACAATGCTAGAGCCATGACGGCAATCATTACGGCGCGCAAACACTACGAACTTACAAACCATATCGTCAGTGGTCTCGAGGAAACAGCCGAGGATATTGTTCAAGCTTGCGACCCTGCAGATGTCATTGATGCAATTTTGGATCTGCTCGAGTCGGAAGAGAAGTCTGCCGACAGCCATCGAATGATTTCCATGGGTGGATACATCCTCAGCGGGCTCCTCCGTCGACTTAACGAAAAGAACCTCTTCCTCAGTGAGCCGGAGTTGGAGCGACTGGGCAACTTTGCCAATCAGAGCCTCAAAGATCCCCAACCAGACATACGCCGTGCTGTGATGGAGTTCTGCTTAGAGCTGCACGAGATGGTCAAGCCAGAGGAAGCCTTTTGGCGCACGATTACCGAAGAACACCGTCCGTTGCTAACCTATTATATTGTGAGAAAACCTGGAAGATGATTGATCACCCCAGAAGCGGACTCCTAAGAATTCGTGACCTCGATCAGCAGTTGTCTCACCCGTATAGGCTTTTTTTTTCTTGCATTATTGGACTTATTATTCGCTGTTGCCCTTTTTAGTTCTAGTCCACCCAGTTACAAACAATCCTCCGCCTTTTTCTCGCGACTCTTTGCTCTCTGTTTCGTTCCGAGCTATTTTCTTGACGTATGCCTGGTGTTATACCATCATGACCTCTTTTGGTAGCGTTATCGGAGTACGTGTAATATTTTTTTCCACGTTTTTCTTTCTTCCTTCCTCTTTCGTCTTTCTTTACCTCCACCTCTCTATTCTTCAACCTTTCAATTCATCTCTTCACCTTTCTAAAAAGCACATCCTTGTAGTGGTACTATGTGATTTTAATTGTATATTTTGATTTTTATCCCTTCTTCATTGTCTTCTTGTTTCCATTTATGTTTTATTTCTTTATTCCCCTTCTAGCGGTTCTTATTTTCCGTATCACGGCGCAGGAGTATTATTTGTTTCTTTATTCTTATAGTCAATTATCCTGCACTTTTATTTTAACTGAGGGCAATTTTATACTTTATATATATTTACCATCGTACTTGTATGTTACCGTGTAAAGCTACTTTCTATTCATGAAACTAAAGATATGTATGCTTTATATTTTAAGCTGTGGAATTTTTCTTTGCTATTAGTTATTTATTTTATTGTTTTTTTTTTTTCCTATTTATCATATTGCACAGTTATCCTGATAGAGAATCTACTCCGTATTGTACGGAAAGATCAAGACGCACACTTGTCACGTGGCAGCTTGAGCTATTGGAACATACTACATGTGCTACAAATGCTTCCTTCTCGCTGCGAAGTCCGACTCTGCCACCTCCTCGTGGTGCAGCCTGGTAACATCATCAAGGTGATGGCTAAGAGCAGAGCGGCCATTGTGGGCTCTTGTGAGCCTCCCCTGTTGAGCCCCGGTTCCAGGGTCTCGTCCGGACCAGACACGAAGCGAATCGAACTTAACTGCCAGACGCGAGAGAGCAGCCCGGCTCATGCATCCGAAACAGATACTGACGCCTTTCGATTACCTTCCCGGCCTCTGACCGGCTGAACGAACTCTCTATCTACCGACGACTCATACAGTGG
>JAFEJD010000646.1:0-20975 GCA_018296065.1 Blastomyces percursus
TCTTTTGTTTTTTTTTTCTTTTTTACGTTTGCTGACATTTAACTGGGCTTTTTTTTTTTTTTTTTTTTATTCTTTATTTTTGCCTTCTTACATGAAACGTAAATAATGCGATTCCCTTGAATAAAGAGACATACGACAGCACTACTCAAAACGGGCTGTGTGGGCCATAAGTGGAAACCATGAACAACGAGCAATTTCGTCGCCTGCTCTTCGAAAATCAACAGAAAAGGGGCCATGACGCTTCACCCACCACAAGGGCATCCCCTGTTAGTGGGGATTCAGCTCGTCCGAAGCCTGCAGCTTTGGGGTCTAAGATGAGATCGAGCATTCCCATGACACCGTATGCTTGCCCTCATACCCGTAGTTCAACCTCTGCTACCCAGGTTGCTTGCGTTGAACATCTAGGACTAACCTTTTTACTATCGTCTTTACCCATGTAGTCGCTCAGTCACCGGCATAGATTTTGCGCGCCAACTAGCCGAACATCGTCGCGAATCACAACCACCCCCTGCAAACAAATTCAGATCGTCCGTTGCTCCTAAAGGCGCGAAGTTGGCCGAGGGATACAAGGATAGGACACTTCTACGACGGGCAGGCCAGGATGAAGAAGATAATGCTGAAGAGGGTGGTAGGGGGGTTGGGGGAGATGATGCCCTAGAAACCAGGGTTCGCGCGTTGGAAGATATGGTTAAACTTGGTCAGGTCGATAAACCTACGTTTGAGAAACTTAGGGAGGAGATTGGAGTTGGAGGCGATGTGAAAAGTACGCATTTGATCAAGGGGTTGGATTGGAAATTGTTACGAAGGGTTAAGGCCGGAGAGGATATAAACGCACCCCCTCATAACGGGCCTGAGGGAGACGTGTCGGGACAACCGCAGAAGGAGACCGTACAGGATATTGACGAGGAGTTTGACATGGCTCTTGAAGAGAAGGAGAAGGAAGTGAAGGAGCCCGCGCAAAAGGTTGAGAAGATTAAGGAGCGGACCATGGCTTCTTCAACCCCCGATGCTGGCCGGAGAATGACACGAGATGAAATTTTGAAGCAGTTGAAAGCTTCTCGGGCCGCTGGTGGCGTGCAACGTACCCCCTCTGAACCTCCCGCTCCTACGCTGGGTGAAAAATTTAAGAAAATAGGAACAAAGCCCGACAAAAGACGATGGATTGAAAAGGATGAACACGGCAGACGACGAGAAGTCCTGCTCACGACTGATGCTGAGGGGAAGACAAAAAGGAAAGTCCGATGGCTTGATAAATTGAGCGATCATGCGCAGATAACTTGGGATGGTGGGCTTTTACCAGTTGACAAAGATGCAAAACCACTGGGTATGGATGTCCCTGCTGAAGTGCTGTCGCGGGCGAATGCGGCTGCCGCTGTGGAGGAAGAAGATGACGATATATTCCAGGGAGTCGGGAGGGACTATAACCCGCTTGCCGGTGGAGAGGATGAGGATGACGAATCTTCGTCTTCTGACAAAGCAGACAATGGAGCGAAAGCGAAAGCTTTGCTGCCTCGTCTGGATGTAGCTCGAGGGAGCTATGCACAGCAGGAACCAACCTCTCCCAAGCCAGCAAAACCCCGGAATTACTTTGCTACGTCTTCCACCGTCCAAGAAGACCAAAAAAAGGCGAGCAAGCCTACGCCTATCTCTGCCAACCCAACAATACTTGCAGCACTAAAACGCGCAGCAGCGATTAGACAGGCTTCTCCGGAGGACCTTGGTGGTGACACTGATTTGGATCGAGAGGCTGCTCTAAAGCGCAAGAAATTTTTTGAAGAGGCCAAGAGACGAGAAAGAGAAGATGCAATGGACCTAGATCTTGAGTTTGGTGGCAGTCGATTTGGGGATGAAGAGGAACAGGAGGGAGGGTGGGAAGCGGAGGGACGCGGCGCGGGATTTAAAAGGAAGAGAGGCCCTAAGAAGAAGAAAGGCGACAAGGATAGTGTAAGTGATGTGATGAAAGTGCTCGAGAGGAGACGCCAAGGTGAAAGAAAGGGGCCACCATCCAAAAAGCGGTAGTTGAAAGAATAGTGCCTTCCCTCACTCAATACTTTAGGACGCTGTGAAGCAATATCCATGGAGACATCCACGAAGGTTTCCCTAGATTCTTTTGATTGTCGCTTTGGATATTGCCGTGACCTCTTTGATATCTTCAACAGATCTACTGCATTACTTAGGCGGACGGCAGCCAGACCTAGCATGTGCATGTTATTGATGCGAGGGACGCCTGGATTATTGAAGACTCGGGTGACCTTTCTACAGGAGACTCCGTTCCGCCAACAGGCAACTGCTTTCTGTACAAAGCATTCATGGTGTGTTTTGTACTGAGTAGCACTGCGCAGGTACCCCATTGCTAATATACGGATTGCTACTTCCAACGACACCTGATTTTCACGCCCGTCAAATGATGCTATGTTTGGGTACTCTCCAGAGACAGTGTTGCAGAATCATCTACCAGTGGCCGAACAGGCACACGTACGGCATACAAAGCCTTTGATTCATTCCCCCTCAACGCGGCAGTGGTGCAGAAATCACTGCCACAGTGGGGATGCACTGACATATTAGCCCGGCGGTATTCCTCAACTCATCAACGCAACGCCCCCCACATAATCTACACAATTTACGGATAATATGACGCCCACTAGCAATGAGATTAAGATCCCAAAGTATTGGCTAATCATGACAACTTGAACAGCACTATTTCATGCAGCTTCTTTGTTTTTTCAAAGGTTGCTTTTCTTTGTTATGGAGCTACTCCCTGGTGCCTATATTGGGAAACAATTTTCTCGCGTCTGGGACTGATTCATGCGGTGTCAATCGCGGTTGCTGTCTGCATAAATGATCGGTGGCCACATCATTCTTGGCGTCTTGGCTGCACGTGGAAACAAGGATCAATGAAACAAGGTTTTGGCGCTATGCCCGCTTTGGATTACGTCCACGGGTAAGACTTGAGCCTAACGACGAACGGGCACCGTTTACGAACCCCATATGCTGTCCGCTCCACAGAAGGGATGGATTTCCCGAAATAACCTTGGAATGCTAGATTACGCGTTTTTGGAACTATCAATTTCTACCAACCAGCCTTGCCATGTTTATGCGCTACCGGGTTTCCAAGGTGGACTGTGGTGTTTCGAATGGAGCACCCAGGAACAAGCCATATCTCTCTCCAATGTGCGCCCGAGTATTGGATAGACTTTCAGGAGTGACAACCAAAAACGTGGGTCTCCTCCAAAACGTCTTCTCACTAGGAAGCCAGAAACTTACACTCCTTTTCCGCCCTGCAGGCTCCTGTTCGTCCACTAGCATACTTCGTGTACAAACAGCCCTAAAATGCCTGCGTATCGTGTTAGTTTTGGTCCCTAGCAAGCGGATCATCTATCATTAACTTGTAGTTCTATCCTTGGTACTTCCATCAGTCGCAAGATGGCAGCGGATTATGTCTACGGCACCCTCATCTACAAAGGACCCATCGTGCATCGCACATAAATAGCAGCCAGCGTATCTCGCCCATTTTCTATCTCCTAATCTCGCTAAACACACTACCAACCCAACGACAATTTCCCTCCCAATCGAACTTAACATATTTTTGAGGAATTTTGCTCCTTTTCATTTCAGGTACGCAAAAATACATTCTTCATCCACCACGAGAAATAGGAGGTTGTCTTGTTTTGGTCTTAATGCCGATTCTAACTCGAATTCAAGTCATGGTGTCGTTCAAATCTCTCCTCGTCTCAAGTGCGCTGGCTTGCGCTGTTTCCTGCGCCCCTGCAGCGGAGTATTACACTATTGCTACTAACCCAGGTTCGGGAAAACGAGGCCTTGCTTACAACGATATTAACCTCCTTGCCGCATTCAAGGGAGGTCCCTTCTCCTGGTCCTACAACTGGGAGTCCAGGGCTGGGGGCAATACCGCTGGCACTGAATACGTGCCCATGCTTTGGGGTCCCCGGGGCTACGTATCATGGAACGCCGATGCAGAGGCAGGAATTGCTGCTGGGTGCAAAAATCTGCTCGCTTTCAACGAACCCGATATAGACTCGCAAGCCCATATGTCTCCAGAAGCTGCCGCGGCAGCATATCAGAAGTACATGAACCAGTACGCAGGTAGAGCTCGCCTTGGCTCCCCAGCCGTTTCCAACGGGGCCCCTCCGATGGGCCTTAACTGGATGCAGACATTCCTCGACGCCTGCGCCGGAAACTGCAAAATCGACTTCCTCGCTGTCCACTGGCATAGCCCTGCTGGAAATGTGGATGATTTCAAACGCTACGTTAGCGAGGCAATCGCACTTGGGCAGAAGTATGGAATTGGCACTGTCTGGGTTACCGAGTTTGAAGGCAAAGGGGATGAGGAAGCGCAGCTCAATTTCCTGAAGGAGGTGCTTCCATGGTTAGATTTGAATGCTGGCGTGGAGCGTTACGCCTATTTCTTCGCCCAAAATCTTGTTAGCGGAGGCGCTTTGACTTCCGTCGGCAAGGCTTATAAAACGATCTAACAGATAACTGGCGATTTTTTCTCTTCGAACCCTAATATCCGGGTCCTGGGGTTCTAGTGGTGTGGACCGCCACGAAACTTCGGTTTTTATTGGGATATTTTGGCTACATGGGAGTTTATTATTATTATTCCCGGATAACTATACTTGTTTCGTATCTCAATTGCTATCTCCGGCCTGATGGGATGGACTCGATGGGGAGGGGTTAGAGGGTAAAGTCTTTTCTCATAGTTATGCCTGTATCTACAGTAGTCAAACTCTTATATACCCCCAAAATATGATAAATTTGTTTCTTAGTAACTTGCGGTTTTTTAAGGCAAATTGATGGTAAGGGCGTGTTCGGTTGCCCGTTCAATTCCGTATACGCAAAAAGGGGATATTAGCGTAATGCCGGCTTCATTTTTAATTAAAATTTCAAACCTTGATTGCCACCCTAAAATCGTAGTGGTTTTGATGTATTTAATCAAATACACACAGTGACGACAGGCGGATCCTGTTTATTCAACCCAATCTTGTATGATAGAGTTGTGCAAAATGCCAATGCCGGGCAGTCAGTCTCCAATTAATGAACAATTCCTCGATGAATCCGAAGTGCCGATCTCATCAACAAGCCAATGGCCTACCTCACACCTTCTCCTGCATTGCCTGCCACAGTGCCTGCGCCGCCTGCTACTACAATACACGTAATAGATGAAGATTATCCCACCCAGTACAATGCTTTGAGCAACAGATTGCAGAGTAAATTGAGTGGCTAATTGATAGTGTTGACATAGCAGTAGTTGTTTTGATCTAACTATGATCCTCATGTTCATCTTCGTCCTCCATGGCTTCGATAGCGTGTTTTCAACAAGATATGGAGGTGATGATGATGAAGGAATCTGCCCGCTCAACTGACCTGGTAGCGTATATAGCTTTACACGCCTCTAACCTTGTCTAATTCAGTTACAACCCCTCACACTTTTGGACTAAATACGCCGTTGAAGTTTAATAACCGTGTAAGTGGGGGCGAAAAAGGGACAAGTCTTTATACAAGGTTATACGGAATTGAACAAGCAACCGAACACGCCCTAAGTTCAATTAAACCAAGTTATATGAAAAGCTAAACACCGCGTCCACGTACACATGCATACAGCGTAGCTACGGAAACGGGCCCCGTTAATTCTAAGAGTAATTTACAAAATCCACGGTTGTTTTCCTCGTTATTATATCTATCGTAAGGGGGTGATGACGGCATCTCCAAGTCCGTAGACCTAACTAAATGCATACCCGCAGCCTGGATCTTCTATGATCAACGGCCCCAAAATAAGCTATCGCCTGTCCTACTGATCTGTACTTAGGAGCTCGCAACGCCCGGGGAGGACGGGATGCGTTTCCGACCTTTTGGAGCTGGACTGGCCTGGCTTCTCGCTGACATGAAAATCTGGATTCAGGAGACGGGGTTTCAATTTTTTTGTTTCCCTGCCCTCTACCACCTCTACATAGTACTGCTGTGGGTCGGGATGGTGCTGGGCTTGAGTTATTTACAGGTTTCGATGGGGGTTCACGATTGCCAGTGTGGGTCTGGTTAGAAATAGCCCGAACGTACGGGGTACGTCTGTCGTCAAGATTTCTGGTGGTGATGCTTTGAGGAAGCTGAAGATCGCGAAAGGACATATAGGCGTGAGTATCTAATTCACAGATTAAATTTGAGTGAGCGAAAACCACCAAACGAGTTCAATATTAGGGGACTTACATACACCTCATCGAATTTTTCCTTTTCTTTTTTCTTCGTATAGCTCAGCTCATGATATAGGGCTTTTTATACTCAGCACTTCTAGTCTTTGTGACCTTAACTAATTTATCTCCTGGCGTTGACGTTTAGAATCTCCCATGAGTGATGGTGTTCGGATATGCAGCTTGTAAAGTAGTGAAAGTTCAATACAACACGACATGCGGCCAGCCTCACATCTTGCCAGGTAAAATTTCATAAAACACGAAATTCTAAAAAAGAAGATAAAAAGGGCTCCCCAAGGGAAAAATTCATTATCTCATAGCAGTATCACCATCAGTATCCATGTCAAGGCCGTCTTCGCCTTCCACACGTGTATCCTTGGCATCGGCGGCACCCAATGACTCATCTTCTGGCGGCTCAAGCTCGTCCACTGCCTTGTTCTGATCTTTCGGCCCTAGAAGCGGCTCTTCCCAGACTCTTATAGTCCTGTCCAGACCGCAGCTTGCAATTAGCCGACTCTCCCCAGAATGATGGGTGTCAACGCCCAAGACAACGTCAGAATGCCCCTCCAGCTTCTGCAAAACCTTTTTATTTACTACATCCCAACAAAGAACCGTCCCATCCTCACTACCGCTGGCTGCAAACGCCATAACCTCTCCACTAGGCGCACCATATACCCCAAAAGCACCTGAAAGACTATATTTCTTGTTTTTATGCCCTTGGTATGTTTTGATACATCGTCCCTCAACGTAGTCCCACAATCTAATACAGTCGTCATGCGTCCATGCGAGTACGTACTTGCCATTTGGGGAAAATTTCACGGCTGAAACGGGCGGGTTGTCTTCGTGGACAAGCGTTCGAAGACATTGCCCCGTCGCAGTGTCCCATATACGGATGAGACCGTCACTTGCACATGAGACAATGAGAGTCCCATCGCGCACAACATCGACACCAGCAACGGGATCGGAGTGGGCTGGTAGTGACCGCATTAACCGTGAGGATCGGACATCCCATAGATACACAGCTTCGTCATACGAACCGCTGACGAGCATGTTTCCTTTCGGAGAGAAGGCGATGGAGTATATGTAGTTGTGGTGGCCGAGAAACGGGTTGGGATGCGGTTTTCCCTGCGAAAATCATGTCAATTAGCACAGGAAAGAACGCCTGGTAAGAAAGTGTAACTGGGATGATGGAAACTCACAGTTGGGACATGCCACAATCTAATAGACTTATCATCGGAACCTGATGCTATTACAGTTCCGTCCGGGCTCCATGATATTGTGGAAATGCCAGCCAAATGTCCTTCGAAGGTATGGATAAGTCGTCCACTGGTTGTATCCCATATTTTTATCGTAGCATCCGCAGCTGTTTCCAATGCATTAGAACGACACAAATTGATAAAAGACCTCATGCAAATTATATCCTTACAGCAACTAGCAATCATAGATCCATCAGGAGAGAATTTGACGGCTGACACTCCTAGCTGGTGACCTTTCAAAACATACTTTTCTCTGTAGTATAATCGCTCGGGCTTGGGTGGAGGAGATGGAGGTAGCGGTGTGGGCGTTGGCGATGAAGGGAGTTTGACCGGCCGTTCTCTAGCTTCCCGCTCAAATGTGGCATCCTCAGATTCATCCCCACGGTCACTTTCTTGTGGACTACTCTCCTTTGAGGATGCCATGCTATTTATCCCTGACCTCCGTCGCCGCCAATAAGAGCTGGCATCTCCTGCGAGCTCATCTCGGCTCCCTGACGGGCTGCGGCTGCGGCTCACGGAATTATTCCTTTTGTATTCTACAGACGAAGAACTGGGAATTTCTCCATCCCAGCTTTGTCTCCGCTCAACCTGGGAATTGTCTGCGAGCTCGTCCGAAGAGGTTTCTGTTATCGGGGTGTAGCCGTTGTCCAAACGTCGTTTTTTCGAGGGGTGACTTTCTTCAGTCATAATGAAGAATAAATATATTACCAACGTGCAGCACAGTAACACTCTTAACAAGTGTCCTGGACTCCATGTGCTTTGAATGTCGCCGGATGCCCTTAATTGAGATGAATGCACGCGATTCTGCCGCCAATCAACGCGCCCAGAACAGAAGGCGGTGGCCGGCGCATTCGTCCCAAGCAGATTATCCGTGCGGAGTTGCTCAGCTATACAATGGCTGGCAAGTATACGATGGCATACTAGGGAACTATTCGATTTTATCTTGATTACCTTTTATTGCAGCTTCCCATGTTTGTTTGCGCCGTCTCTATATTTGCTAGTTTCAAAATTTAAACCCGCGTTTTCCAATTTCCACGATGCTCCCAGAGAACAGCGACGAGCTCCCAGGGAAGATAAACGTCCTCACCCTGAACTGCTGGGGTCTTAAATTTCTTTCCACATACCGTCGCGAACGCCTTCTTGAGATTGGGAAACGCATAGCTCGCTCCGATGATCCGCCGCACATCGTTGGCCTACAGGAATGCTGGACACAGGAGGATTACAACAACATCCGTAGAGAGACTCGGGAGATCCTCCCATACGGCAAGTTTTATTTCAGCGGCATATTTGGCGGTGGTCTAGCTATTCTCTCAAAATGGCCCATTGAAGAAAGTACCATGTACGAATATCCGTTGAACGGCCGTCCTACTGCATTCTTCCGGGGTGACTGGTTTGTTGGAAAGGGGGTCGCAAGTGCTAGAATCCGAATTGGACCTGCGCCTACTGATATTGCGGATGTCTTCTGTACACATCTTCATGCGCCCTATGAAAAAGAGCCGCGAGACTCCTATCTCTGCCATAGAACGGCACAGGCGTGGGAAATTGGCAAATTAATGAGAGCCGCTGCCGAAAAGGGGCATCTGGTTATCGGGCTAGGGGATTTTAACATGCTTCCACAATCTTTTGCTCATCGGCTCATTACTTCGCATGCACCAGTCAAGGATGTATGGAACCATCTACACCCGGACTCGTCAATTGGCGCAGCGGTAGATCCCGTCGAAATGGCCAGGAAGAAACCTGTCCCATCTGCTGATTTTAATATCATCGAAAACGGAGCCACGTGCGATGGCATTTTCAATACGTGGCGCTGGAACAAATCACAACAAAAGCGGCTCAAACGTGAAGGTCATATAGCTGTCGACGGCGAACTCCCTGACCCCCTCGGGAAACGTCTCGACTACATATTCATCGGAGACGGCGCGTATAGCAACTTCTCCTCGCCGAGGAAATGGGCCATTGACTCCGCCCGTGTATCAATGATGGAAAGACACCCAACCCTCCACTGCTCACTAAGCGACCATTTCGGCGTCGAAGCCACAATCACGTTAGATGTAGCCAAAGACGACGATGGAGAAGAAGACCCGTCTTCGTTCCTCCCCATCCAGAAACACATCGAGTCCATCGGCTCCAGGTCCCCCGCGGGCGTAACTACACGCATCACCGCAGAAAACGCCAGGGACCCAAACGCTAACCCGACATCGACGGCGAATGCGACTGTAGCCCGCCAACAACAGCAAGTAACGCGCATGGCAGATATGTACGACCAGATACTCCATATGATATCTGCCTACACCAGCCGAGAGCGATTCCAGCGCCGTGCGCGCCTTGGCCACCTCATTGTCTCCCTGGCCATCACCATTGCCTGCTTGGTTGGTGTATGGTGGTCTCCGCGCGCGTTTGTCTCGTTCATCCTTTGCTTGGTTAGTTCCCTGAGCCTTGTCGCGGGGACTATTGACGGGTTGATTGGCGGCTTGTTTGTGAGTAGTGAGCTACGGGCGCTTAAGGAGTTTGAGTGGGAGATTCGGAATGCGCGGAGGACTGTGTTGGGTTTGGGATTGGATATTGAAGAGGAGCATAGATCGCCGAAGCCGGTGCAGAGAGGTTGGTATCCCTGACAGCTTTGGAAACCGAGGGAAAGGGGGGGTACGTTCTCTACCCGTTGTTTTCTTTCTTTGCTGTATTTACCATTGCTCAAAATGCTCTTTTTAATATTTTCGATGGATGATTCCGATGCGATGATATTTCCGGATGGAGTTGGAGTTCCATGGGTGAATGTTGCCATTATTCTTTCCGTATATGATGTGTTTTGCATGTCGGATTTCCTGATTGCCTGGTTGTATCAGGAACGGATGCTTCTCTACTATCCAACTGGACCGTGGATGGGCGATTTATACGAGTGACGTCTGTTTCTGATTTTTGTCATGTTTACTGAGCGCATACCCCATATATAATTGACAATTGGCTAGATTACAAAGGCAGACACCACCCCTCCCTTTCTATCCATTCTGCATTTTATTTTGTTATGTGGGCAGTTTTGATACTATTGCAAATTTTGACTATCAAGGTCATATGCACTTATGTACATTAATATTACCTCCCAAAAGGGAGGGGCGAAATACCTGCTTTTAACGACAGTAAAGGGACTCTGTGCCAGCCCATCAAAGCATTTAATACAATTTCATCCTCCCATGACGGGTTCGCCTTTTTTGGAAGATCCCTTCCGTTTCCAGCTTGCCTTCGCCTCGAGCTTTTTCAAGAATTGAAGGTCAAAAATCAATACCCATTCGGATCAGCACACTCTTTCTTTCGCTCCTCGAAAACTTCCAATGCAACCTCCGCTGCACGGACTCCACTAAGCATCATGGCGGAAAAGATCGGGCCCATACGGTGCCACCCGTCAACCTCACTCAACTCCATGCCTCCAATAATCAACCCCTTGGTCACCTCCCGAGTATTCTTCACAATCGCCTCCTCAGCAGAGTTCATGTCCAGCCCGCGCATGCCACCCAATTTCTCAATTGCAGACATGGACACGAGGCGCTTGGCGCAAAAAGCACCGAAGGGGCCATCGTGGCCAGTAGTACTGATGATCAGAGGCGCGTTGATGGTGTTGGGATCCATGCAAGAGTGGTCATCGTGGTGAAGAGTCACGAGTGTCCAGTTGGTCACGACACCAGCAATGCGGACACCCTGTGTGTCGCCTGGAATAAGGGACGGACGAGTAACCAAGTCCTCAACACAAGTGGCGTTGAAGAGCTTGATGTTTGGGAAGGAGAGAACCTTGGAGAGCAAGGTGGAGGTGAAGAGCGCTGCGTGCTTAATCACGACCATGTTGGGGTTGGATGGTTCTTGTTCATACGGAACCCCCAGATCATCGAGGAAACGGTCCGCCGGCTTGCGGAGGACCATGGCGGAGAACAGTTGGCCGCCGAGCCACGCACCACCACCTGGTAGCTGTGTTAGCAAGAAAATTATGTGCTACGATAATGTGATTATGGCTATTGGATACAACGGTATACGTACCAGGGGAAACGGAAGCCTCAATGATGGCGATTTTCAAATCCGGACGTGCTTTGCCCAGGACATAGGCAGTGCTGAGACCGCAGGATCCAGCACCGACAATCACGATGTCACTCTCAGCATAGGTGTCCAGATCCTTGAAGTACCGGCGCGTCATGGCGCGGGAGACTTGGCTCTCGCGGATATGGCCAAAGCTAAAGTCATCCCATTTCCCGGCAAATTCACTCAAAATGGTGCCGGTATTCGTAAGGCTCCCATTGGCAGTGGCGGGTTTTTTGGTTTTGGTAGCTAGAGCGGCTGCAGGAGCTACAACATCGTATGTTGCAGATGGAGGAGACATTTTTCAAGAGATACTATATGCACCATGTTAGGGTTATAGTTCGGGGTGATGGAGGGGGGAAGGAATTTGGGAAGAGAAGGCATGATCCTTTCGCTGGTATTATCCAGATCAAGTTATGACCGTATGATTTCAGAACGAACCCTCAGAGCCTTCCCACAGCGTAACAACATCTCTCTTTTCGCCCTTTACTGGGTGGGGTCGAAGAAGAGGTGGATGCAGCTATTCCCGGGGAGGGGTGAGGGAACGAACACCGGTTCATGCACAAATGAGTTACTCCATTGAGATACCTTGATCATTGTTGGACATTGTCCCCAGCTGAGGGAAATTCATGGCTTCCATCCTGTATGAGAGATGTACCAGATGAACTTGGCCTGCTGGGGTTTTAATAACTAACACACATTAGCAAGGCCGGCCAATGGCGGGGTAAAATTTCAGAAGGGTGGAGGGATCTGACCAAGTCAATGCTATAAGCACAATTCAGCTTCGGATCGATTGGGTGGATTAAGTTGCGAATTGTCGAAGAGTACTGGAGATGAGAAGTGATGGGTAGAGATGGAGGAGAATGCCGGATTTGTTGGGGAACTGGGAGGTTTATATACCCTGCGCTCGGGAAAGGAGGGGTTGTGCTGAGTCAGCCCGGTGAGGACTGGACTGCTGCAAACTATGACTCTGGTTGACTGGCCAGAACAGACACACGCAACACTACCAAGTGGGGCTTATCACTTATTCAAGACAATAGTATTGGCAAGAAGAGCTCGAGGGCATCTTTTACCGTGAACTCCACTTGGCACCTTCGCCGGCCTGTCCCAAAGTCAGCATCAGCACTGATACTCGTTGCGATATACGAGGGGGTTTGGGGATTATTGGCTTGGACATTAATTATTAGTACAGCTCCCGAGCATCGAATCACTCTCCTCTCCAGGGCCCGAAGTTTGTTGCGGTGTATGGAATCCGATATCCTCCGCATAGCTTAAGTATCCCGGTAGCACAAAGACAGTCTCGAAGGAATTTGAACCTCCTGAGGCCTCCAGTTTCAATTCGCCTCTATCCCTGAGATAGGAAGAAGATAAGTCTTAATATAACTAGATCCACTATTATCCTTCGTTGATTTAGACACTATGGAAATATTCCGTTAAATCTCTGGGCTCAGAGGCAAGAGATAGCTTGCTGTCACCCGGCGGTTAGGGGTACGTGCTTTAACCGGCTTTCATCGTTATTGTATTCCAACATAGCAAGCATCAATGTATAAATGACTTTTGCGTGAATGTAAGGTACTGACCGCTATCATGCATGCACAGGTAATTTCAAAAGCCATAGATACACTGATCATACCTCAAGGGTAAGAACTCATGGGATTGACCTCATTGGGGGGAAGTTCGTCGGCTGGGAATCAGGATCCTCCTCCCTGCCCTTGAGCGTATGGTGCGAACAAAAAAATCAGGGTACATCTATGCAGCACTCATAGAACAATCCCGCCCCTATCCTTTGCAAATTGCATCGAGGGTCCGCTCACTGAAGAATATCTTGCAATAGCTGAATCATCTCAGCACTCTCTTTTCTGCACCAATCCGCCCTTCGAATTCTGAGAATCATTCCGCAGCTTTCCGCAGCTTCCGGGCTTAGAGCTTAACATCCCCAAGGAAGCTCCTGATAGTCTCACCATCTCCAACATGAAGCGTTACCACATGAATCTGCTCGAGACACTGCTCCTTTGCTCCACCGTGGCAGAACATCGTCATGGAACATGGGGTTGTGAGATTTACCCATCCTCAGGTAGGAGATGGAGAGCGCGGATTTGGGCATCGTACCTGCCCAACAACGAGGACCACAGAATAAATGCTAGGAAAATATGTCCTCTTCATTTACGAGATCTATCAAGCATGACTCTGCGGGTTGGTTCTTGTCGGGCCATGATTCACAGCGTGCTAGAACTCCTTCGACTGCTCTCATAGAGTTGGATTTGGCGGGGAGGAGCTAATTGTCTCCTCCATCCTATATTTCTCCTGTAGGAGAAATTTGTCATTTAACCTACACTTGTAGTATCCATAAAGCATTCAGCATCAGAAAAAATTCAATTGAAGATTCATCAATATTGATTGTTGACATTTACATGGCATGGTGTACTTGGCTGCAGAAACAACCACTTCCCATCGATGATGTAAATGTATGTCATTGCGGTGGTTTCGAACCTATGATTGGTTGAATTGCAGTCCACGAGCTTTGAGGTCTTGGCATATGAAAACAACACTACCTCTAACGTAACCGAACACGTTTTCAACTCAACTGCCTCTGTACATTAAATTATTAAATATGATCACAACAACAAATAATCAAGCTTCCTATCAAGAAGGATTGATTCTTTTGGCCATTAGAGCCTATGAATCCAGACAAGTTTCAAGCATCCGGGCCGCTGCTAAGGCATATGGCGTTCTCACTACCACTCTCTATGACCGACTACGTAATCCGCGACGCGCTCAAGATCTCAGCTTAACAACCGAAAGCCGACCGCTACAGAAGAAGAATCTCTAGTTCAATGGATAATATCCATGGATGAGAGAGATCAACCGCCCCAGCCTGCCCGAGTACAAAATATGGTCAATCTCCTCCTTACTACGCGTATGATATCCCCACCACCATCATTGGGTGTGTACTGGGTTCGAAGATTCATTCAGCGGCATAATGAGCTGAAAACTAAGCTCTCACGAAGGAGGCATTGAAGGATACGACTATCGGGAATGGTTTTAAAGCAACGGGACTTGTTCCGTACAGTCCTGATGACGTTCTTACACGGCTATATTCCCGACTACATACACCTACCCCCCCAGGCACTGCTCATGGATCTCAGTCTTCCTGGTCCCCCAAGACACCTCGCAATGTAGCTCAACTAGAATGCCAGGCCAAAAAGATTAAACAGTTTATCCAGAGCCCTCCTACTCCAACCAATCAGGCTCTCAATCAACCAGTTAAGGGCTGTCAACTGGTCATGCTAATGCCGCTATTTTGGGCCAGGAAAACACGGCTCTACGGGCTGCGAATGAGAAACGAAAACGAAAGCGGGAATGGAGGCGTTCCTATATAGCTCAAGAGGGTATTTTAACAGCAGAGGAAGGAATAGCTAGGGCTCAAGCTGCTCAGCAAGCTATGGAAGGGGGAGGGGGTAGTGGAGGATTTGAATCAACCTGCTAGAAAGCGAAGACCTCCAACCTGCAGCAAGTGTAACATAGTAGAACATGCTATTAGACAATGCCAATAGATCCAAGGAACCAACCGTATACATTTCTGTGATTTTGGAATCTCAACACACTACGCAGAATACATATATCCACTACTTAGTGATCGGGTTGTGCCCTTTTGCTATGATAGAGTACTAGATTGGACTATAAATACTTTGTCTGATCTTCTTGAAAGCAGCCTGCTTCTAAGTTTCAGGCTGGTATGCAAGTATCCTGAACGCGTCTCGTGCATGCTGTCGTCTATTAGGTTAGAGTCTCTTGCGGCGTTGAATGGTTTGACGATAATCGACGCGAAGAAGTGATATTAAAACGACGCAAATAACGATTAAATGTAGTAATGGGTTCTTTGTTTTTTAAATAGGACTTATAATCAGACGATAGGCAAAGCCATTCAAGAATACAAGATGGAATCAAACTAATATAACCCAACCTAAACTCTCTTGGTTATTGCTTGTCATCCATCTCCCCGTATACGTATTTAGGCCTCATCCTCCATTCCACACATTCACCTAATCTCAAAGTTCCACCATACTTTTTATAAGTCAGGATATCGCATCCGTGTATGATCCTCCTCATGTTGAGCTGGCAATTAGCCGCCACCGAGTCGGGCGTCCCGATTTTAAGATCCTGGCAATCGAGCCTCTCTACGCTGAATCTGACCATTGCTTTGCAATATGGTTGGTCTCGACCAATGCATTGAGTTTTAAGTGTAATATCAAGTGGCCCATCTAGTATTTCCCGGCCCTCTATACCCCAACAGAACACCTCCATTAGTTTAACGGCATCCCTAACATGCACTGGGTTGCTGTACCCTCCTGGCCCGATGCATTGGACAGCAGCCCTTTCTGGTTCGGGCACATCGCGTGCCTCGTCAGTTGACTCGGGCGTTACTGTGACCGAAGTCGTTTCAACGACCGTAATACTTGTAGGTATATTGGTGTCTTCCCGTAAGCTAGTGACATCAGTGGTAGATGCTTGAGTTGTATGAACTGCGGAAGTTGTGGTAGGCATTGTCGTATCCTCTACCAAGATGTGAGTGGGCGTTTCACTCCCTTTAGGCCAGATAGTGTCTGTCGCAAAAATGGATGACATAGGATCAATGCCCTGATATGAAGTCGAAGTTGTAATGGGATCCGGATCCGTCGCATTATTATTTTCAGGATTTTCTCCATCTTCTGAATCAGAATACTGATCAATACTCCAGATCATTGTGCCGCCGAAACAATACCCGCTCGCCCATCGTTTTTTCATGTTAATTGTCTCTGTATCGTCGTAACCGATCCATTGATCCTCCCAGGTCACTTGTTTCATCATCTCTGTTTGTAGTAGTGACGAGTCAAGCCCCTTTTCCAATATCAAGTTCTTGATTTCCTGTAGCGTCATAACTCCTTCCGTCTTAGTGCAAGACCCTCCTTTGCTTGGGCTAACCCAAGGGCAGCCTATAAAGTTGCAGCGGGAGTCTGAGAGTGTATACCCTCTACCGTAATATGCTAGACCGATATTTATTTTAGCCGGATCGATCTGTGCGTACCATAGTGGAAGGGTCAATTTCTGAATCTCTGGGATATTGGTGTGCCCCGCGACGATGTTCCCGTAATGGCCGCTGCTATCCCAGGCGCCATGGAGGTCATATGTCATAAGACCGAAGAAATCGACGTACTTCTCCATTGCCTTTAGGTCAAACCAACGGAGGTACCAGTAGCTTGCAGGTAGCGCTACACTAATACCATAGTCTCGTCCAAACTCCGCGCGCATCTCCTTAAGGAGGGTGGCAAAATTCTGTGTATCTTCTGGTCGGCCGCCTCTCTCAGATGTCCCAGGACTAACAATATTGGCTTAGCAATGTATCCTAGAGTATGTAAGGTAATGGACGTTAGACATACTACTCCCAATCGATATCCACCCCTTTAAATCCGTATGTAATCAAGAACTCCTTCACCGAATCGATGAATCTCCTTCGATTATCTGAACACGAGACGAGCTTGCTCCATGTCCCTTCCGTCAGGCCAGGGTCAGTGAAGGCCCAGCCCCCAATCGCAATCCAGGTCTGAAGGCCATTTGGGGATGCAAGGGCGGTAAATTTCCTATAGAGATGCTCGTGCTCTTGGCTTGGGGTTATAATAGTAAAGCTTTGGGGGTTAATACTAGCGAACGCTAAGAAGAGGTGCGTCAATCCATGAGTCTGTATGTCGTCTGGGTTGACCTTGTTACATTGCTGAACTTTGGCATTGTCCAGTTGAAAATAACCGATAGAACGTGCCATCGCCGACCCCGGACCACAGCTCGAAGACGGGCGAGTGATGATCTCACAGGAGCCGTAGCCTTCTTGGCAGGGGGTGGTTGGATGTGTCGGTGAGCAGAAATCTGAACCGGTCTAAGTATATATTAGCTCCGTACCTTGAAGGGTCTTGATGTTACTCACACCACAATAACCAGCAGAAGAGCAGCATATGTTGAGCGGACACCGGGCATCACCAGCAAGGCTGCTTTTCCCGCACATTGCGGCAGTGTCATCAGAGCGACGGGTCCTTGGGTGGCTGCCTGCCAGCCCTAGAGCGTCGCCCACATAATGTCGTGGCGGCAGGTTCTCAAATAACTGATGTGTAACGAAATATGGGGAATTCGCAGATGTATTACGCTCCTTAAACAGCGCCTTAGATGCCCCTGAAATGCCGCTCAACTGACTCAGTGCAATCAAGAACAAAAAAAAAATATTACTCATTGTAAAATGTGAATTATAGAACTATTGGACATGAAACAGATTGAACAAGAGCAAATGCAAACCACAGTAGAAGGTATATATACCCAGAGGAAAAGAGCCAAATCTGTCTGGCGACAATCCCCCCATACATATAACTAGGATTATTCCATATTTTTCGGATGTATTAGAGCATTAGAGCTGTAATAGGTAGTCATCAAGTTGAACTTGCCATAGATACCTTTCAATTACAGGTGATTGAAAAATAATAAGCCGAAGATCTATAAATAAAGGATACGGCGAATAGCATTTATATCGGAAAATGTAGATTACTATTCTCTCACGTTCGAGTTTGAACCAAATTTGTTATTTCAAGAATCTAAACGCCCTAAATTTTCCATATTCTATAACCCCATCCATCAGTCTCGACTTTGCTAAAACGAACAAACCTCTTTTACCGCTTGTATCCCTAATTGATAATCTATATAGGATGAAGATTAGTTGTTTAACCTGTTCATTGGTTGTAAGGTATCTGTAACTCCATCTACTAATGTTATATTGATTTTGAACCGCCCGTTAGTTTCCCTGGGCGATTGATAGCTTGGGAGAAAGTCAATAAAATAATATTGCGAAGGAAGAACGACCAGATTTCTGGCTTCCCTGATTTTGGGATCTTTGCGCGTTTGAAATATGCGCAAGCTTGTATAGGGATATTAGAAAGTGCTAGATCAAAGATACAATGAGTATTTTGTCCGGTAACCCCATGCTTTTTCGTATATATCTCATCAACTGGCCGGGATGATTAGTGGAATCAGGCGTTCACGTGGGGTTGTTACCAAGGGCGTCATTAGCCAAAGCAAGAAGTTTCCAGTCATTGTTACAATGATAAATAAGGGTAGTGGAAGGATGTTTTGTTCCTGCCGCAGAGTTGAAAACTTGCCTCATTTCGACTTTTTGGGAATAGACCCCAAACATAGCACCTCATGACTCAGTTACTCTTCTGGATTATGGTTATCTTATTATGGCCGATTGAGACTACCTCTGAGGCGGTGCAACAAACCACCAAAAATTTCCGGGTTGCGAGATGGCTAAACATTAGCGCTGCCTCGAGGTCTGAGTTACAATTGACAACGTTTATAGTAGGTAGCACATCCACGTTAATATCTGAATCCTGGATCACAAAGACGGCTCGCCCTTCAATATTTCCGGCAGAATCGTTTATAGGGTCCGATCAGAGCATTTTGACACAGTCATTAGTCAATATCTCATCCGTCCTAACTGATCAAAGCTCGTTGTCCGTCGGGCCTGGGCTCAGAGTAACCTCTAATTCTCGCTACAGCTCTAAGCCGTCGCAAACTGTTGGGCTAACGGATTCGAAACAACCGGTTCTGAGTGAAGTTAAGACAAGCTATAGCGACTCACAGTCCCTGGAAACACTATCTAGCATTTATACTGTGCTGCCAAGTCCCCAGCTCAATACTAAGCCTACTTCTTCAACAGCTCGCATCTCGCACCACCCGGGTCACCTCACGTCCCGAGAAGCGACTTCAACATTCCCGTTCACTAAGGGTTATGACGAAATTTCTCAGTCTAAAGACCACACTGCAACGCTCTCGCCAATAGCGTCTAGCACGGAGCAAACTATTTCAAATCTATCAACAATTTACCGTTCTGACCATTTAACTCCGCAATCCACAGTCACGGACGAATCTACCTCTGATCTCTCTGGATCCGTGGCTTCTACCACGATGGCGGTAACCGAGATAAAAAGCGCTGTGATTACACTGATAGAGGCGCCGTTTTCGAATTCTTCGATAACCAGTCCGACAGGCGCGAACACCTCACGCAACTTGTCCGTGGCTAGTGCGCAGAGCTTCCAACAGCCTAGCGCGGCCTACACACAATTATATTCGGGATGGCAGACATATGGCCATCTAGGCCCATCCGTTCCTGAATATAAACCAAGCATATCTCCACTATCCAGCGGTTCTCACCATGCCCTCAGCAACCCGGGCAATCCAACCACACAGACCGTCCACTCTTCATTTGGAGGCTTGCAGGGCTTATTAACAAGAACGTCTTCCTATTTATCACCTTCTACCGGCGACAGAAGTACCACTTTTATAGCTCTTTTTAGTACCGAGGTTAGTCTAGATCTTTACACCACTACCCATGGACAAACACATACGCCAACTCCTACGGTTTCAGATGGCCCGATTAATGACGGCCATAGCTCACTGGCCCAGCGAGGGAGATCTGCTGGAGTCATAGGCGGTATCATCGTTGGAGTGTCTGGATTTGCGGTAGTCATTGTATTCGGCGCATGGACAGCATATAGGCGAAGGATTCAGAGGGCTCAGGCACAACAGAGGCGTCCCTCAGTCTCTCGATTTTCTGCCTGGACGTAAGTCATTCGAAATATGTGGGGCTGTGGAAGGCAATGAGAAGATAAAGTACTCCTTACCAAATACTTATGGGAGCGGCTATCGGCACCCTACTCTCTGGCTGGTTATACCCTCATTTCTGTATCATGTAAGTACACTATATCTAATTAGGCCGTATATTTGGCTAAAGAGTGTGGCTAATTGCACCCCCCCATCGCCGCACTAAGCCTAATTAAGTAATAAATATTGATGATTTCGCTAGTTACCTACCTCCCTACTCACCTGTTTACCTATCTAACTATCTATTTACCTGCCTATTTATCAGTCTATTGGGTAAGAAGATAGGTAGGCAGATTGTTACGAGCTACGATCGTTGAGACACAAATACCAATGGGTGGACTACTGATGAGATTGGCATAAAATGGCTCACAANNAACAACATTATTCCTCTATGTATGCTAGTACATTCATCTTATCTCTTACAGCCTTTGAATATTAATATTTTTGCTATGTTAAAGCGGGCGTATAGAGGTCTAGTTGAACAGCGAATGCGGCTTGGTTTCAATACAATCAAGAAGTTTGATTTTTTAGATGCTTATCCTACGGCATGGGTAGAGGTCTTTAAGCCTCAGAATATTTAAAACAGCTTTAAAGCAACTAGTATTGCTCTATTTGATCTAGATTAGGTTATCCAACGACTCGATATTCAACTTAAGACCCCTACTCCTTTAGGGAGCCGGTCTAGCAACTCTTAGTCATTCTAGGTTCTACAAATACCTAGTAATATACGGCAATTAGCTAGATAGGCAAACAAAGTTAAGAATATCTTTGGACAAAGCTT
>JAFEJD010000651.1:4472-15038 GCA_018296065.1 Blastomyces percursus
TTTTTTTTTTTTTTAAAGAAAAGTAATGGGAGACTCCTAGAAGTAAACTTCAAGCTTTGTGTGTTTCGTGTTTTGATTTTGTAGGAATTTATCATCCATTCATCCACTTTCAACCTTCCAACTCCATGTTTTGGCGCGAGTGGTTTATATTGTTTTCAATTTTTTTGTTCATTTTGTCTCTTTTTCTCTCTGTAAATGATATCCGTTGGCTTGGTTGATAGTATGGAGTTATCGACCCACAAATTCCCAGGGTAGGGAGTGTAGTCCCGTCCCGTTCCAATCCTTCCATCTCATTTTCCCACCCTCTCATCATTACTCTCACCCTCCCTCAGCCCTCAGGCGGGTATCTCAAAATTAGAAGAAATAAAAACATGAATAATCAGCCACTGGAACTTACTCGCCAGCCTTGCCAGACCGCTTCTTAGCTCCTCCCTTCACATTATCCGCCGCAGTGCTAACAGCCTCTGCGGTCTTCTCCTTGCCTGTTTCAGCCTGTTTTTTGGCAGCAGGGGCAGGGCTGGGGCTGCTAAGGCCAACAGCACTGACAACGATAAGGATGAGAGTGACAAGGAGAGCCACCAGACCACCAGCAACCCCTGGAACAGCCTTGACGGCCTCGACTGGGCTCTCGAGCGCGAGGGAGATGAAGAGATCAATCTTCTCGCGGATGTACTTGACAGGGGCTTCTTTGAAGGAGATGGTTCTGTCCTTCTTCTCCTCATCCTTGGGGAGGGTGGCTTCCTCTTCCGCAACCTCGACTGGGCGTTTGAGGTCCCAGGTCTCGGCCTTGAGCTTCTCGGCGTCCTCGACGGAGTGGCCAATGTAGATGTTGTCGAAGAGGATGTCATTTTGCATGGTCCAGATCTCAAAACCGATCTAGTAGTGTGCTCGTTAGTACATCATTCTGGTTTCCAACTGAAGAAATAAAACTCGAGGGTGACGTGAGCAAAACTTACAGCGCCCATGGGTTCAAAGTTGGAGGGCGTCTTGTCTTCGAAATAGTTGGGGTTGGCGATTTTGCGGGGAGCCCATGGTCCCTTGTAGGCAGGGTTGTCGATCATGGGAGCGGTCCATTTGCCCTTGTATTCCGGGTTCTTTTTCATCGGAGGCTCCCACTTACCACAGCCAGACACTTCACTGCATTTGGGGTTGGGAATGGTAGGTGGGATCCAGTCTCCGTCCTCCTCATCATCCCAGTCCTCGGGCTTCTGCGCCTCTGGGTCAGGGATGCTGGTAGGCTCATCGACCAACCAGTCCTCGGGCTGGGTCGCATCGGTGTCAACAATTTCATATGGGGCATCTTCATCCCAGTCTTCGGGCTTGGTTGCCTCGGGATCAGGGATGCGAGCTTCGTCAACCCAGTCCTCCGGCTTCTTATCTTCGGGATCATCAATTTCCTTGTCAGGGTTGACGGCCGGGCTGAAATCTTCAAGCAAAGTACCGTTCTTAACAGCGGTACCATCAATCCGGATCTGGAAAGATTGGTCTGGATTGACGATGAGGGTATAAAGCGTGGACAGATTGCTGACACGGATAGCTGGTGGCAGCTTCAGATGCTTCTCTTCATATTCGCCGGACTTGGGGTTCTTGTGTCTGAAGATGAAATGGACCTGTATACCAGACTGTATCAGTATGTCATACTTCTGATTATGATTGAAGCTGAAGAATTGACAAACCTTGTTGGTAACCCCGCACTTGTCGGGTCCAAACATGATCACGTATGGAGAGGCGTTCGAGAACTCCTCCGCGTGCAGCTTCTTATTGTCTTGAAGAAGCTTCATGTATGCGCCGCCGCAATTCAGAAAGTCTGCCCGATATCAGCCGACGATTAACAGCCTGCGGAAAGTGAACCCAAAAGCACAATCCGTTTCTTTTACTTACTCTGAAGTTTGACTTCGTATTGAACCACCAGGGTCTTGCCCTTGTTGTCAATCTTCTTGGGGAACTTGGCGGAAATCGCGTGGTGGGCGGCGGCATTCTTCACCACTAGGCCCTTGTCGCCAATCATGCCGCTGAAGACATGTGGCTCCTCAACAGCCCACGTTCCAACATAGGCCCAGTCCTCCTCAGATTTCGAATCCTCCTTCTTAGCATGAGAGGGCGTCCACCGGGTCTCCCAGTCATCGGTGAATTGCTCGAGGAATGGAGCTTTGAGGGTGGTGGGCTGAAATGGATAACATCTGTTTTAGCTTTCCTTGGACCTTGTTTATAGCCCCGTTGGATGGGAGCTCAGATACAGCTGATGGATAAGGAAGAGAAAATTTGCAGTGACGTACAGTAAATGTAGGCTTCTCAATCACAGATGAGGTAGAAGTGGCATCCTCCTTAACCTCGTCCTCTGCATGGACATTGCCAATGAGGGCTATCGAGGAGAGGATGAGCGACGCCAGGGAAGCGTTGAGACGCATTGTGACGGAGAGGCCTCTCTACGAGGAATAGGGAACAAAACGGTAATCAGAACAAAAAATGGAACAAGGCGATTAATCCACAGGACATGAAGAGAGGAAGAAACAGCCGGGGAAGCAGAAGAAAGAGGGAGGTTGGTGATATTCTTTATATGGGGCGGCGGACGCAGGAGGAGTTAGTTAATCAAAGGTGGCCTCTTTAGGAGCTGTCGTGGTAATGCCTGGTAATGTACCGCGGCTTGGCGGAACTTTGGCCCTGACTAAGCAGTAGTTCGCCGTGGAATTTGGCCCAATCAGGAATGGTCGGCAGCAATGTTCTCGAACATTCCTGACTAGAGTAGTATTGGTGCGTATTTTTCGGTATTCGTCGGCTTATTCACGAAATATACTTCCGGGCAACAAGAGCACACAGCACAGGGAGCTACTATGTATACTTAAAAGTTATCAATCGCAGTCTGTCAATTACAAGTCGATCAACCAAGCCATGGGTTATATGTCTCCCGTATGCGCATTCATATTCAGATTGTCACGGGCGTTGGTGCTATGATATGCTAACCTACTAAGCTTGGAAAGAATTATCCAGGGTAGCTTTGTTGCTCTTATTCTGCCGGAGGCTCCATGCTTTCTCCAGCTAAATCTACTCTTGGAGCATTGTATATCTAGTCTAGAATACTTCTATCTTTTCCTCCCCAGAACGGCTGAGCAATGTGGTCCGATGCATTCCCGCGCCAATAATGCCAGTTATACCATTGACTGACATCCCCTTCTGCTTTGAATTGAATAATTAGAAAACATCTTGACACAATGCTTTACGTCGCTACTTTCTTAGCCAGGCGGGTCATTTCTCAAGAGCAAAATGGTAAGTTAGCTCTCCAAGGAAGACTATCCGCATTGGTCAATTGATACGGAGGTATGTACCAGATACCATATTTTCCCCTAGCCGGAGATCCCTTATTCAACAATGACGAGGATATGAATTGAACGTATGTTCAATCGCATCTAAGTATTTTCTCCAAGTTTGAGATTTTCCGATGCACTCTGGCGTGAGCTGGCACCTCCGTTCCAGCTTTGGCGCTTGGTTTGGGCACGTATTTAAGCTTTGTGCCTAGCCAGCTAAGCCGCGATGACGAGCAAGATCTGAACTTGGTGGAAACTCAATCAGTGAACTCTTCTGTTTTCCGCTGCTCCCTCCCCCTTTCAACGCCAAAATGTCAGCCGTCAACGACGAAAACAATGACCATCTCGTGCAGTCTGATGATCCCAAGCATCCTGCTAATTTAATACCGGCTCTCTGCCGCAATTTCTACGGCCATGGCTGGGTTACTGGCACTGGAGGCGGGGTAAGCTAGATCAATATCTCTATATATATTTGTGGCAGTCAAAAGTCAAAAAGAAAGAAGAAAATATATATATATATATCCAACGTCTTCTCTCATTTCTATAAAAACAGGGCTCTTCGAATACTAACCAAAGGATAATTTTATTCTCCCATACATAAATATAGGCATCCATCAAGCGAGATAACCATATCTTCGTAGCTCCGTCCGGCGTCCAGAAAGAACTAATCCAACCCCACAACATCTTTGTCCTGCAATATCCCACCCCGAAATACCCTCCATCAGCGCGTCAATATATCCGCAAACCGCTTGAGCTCAAGCCATCTGCCTGCACTCCCCTCTTCCTAGCCGCTTTCGATCGCGGAGCGGGGTGCTGCATCCATACACATTCGCAATGGGCCGTTCTTGTAACCCTTCTCGTCGAGCGCGAGAAGGGACAGGGAGGTTGTTTTGAGATCAGCAACATTGAGCAAATCAAGGGGATACCAAAAGGCAAGGGGAAAGGCATGATGGGTTTCTATGATACGCTCAAGATACCCATCATTGAAAATACGGCGTTTGAGGAGGACTTGACATCTAACCTCGAGGAGGCTATGGAGAAGTACCCGGATACATATGCGGTTCTAGTCCGGAGGCATGGCATGTGAGTATTCTTCGGTTCACATTGTCCATGCACATATAATTTGTCGCCCTCCTTCAAAATGCCGATTTTATTTTATGTGTCTGGCTTTTACTGACATTGTCGCTTCCTTTTACCAGATATGTCTGGGGAGACGATGTCGCAAAAGCCAAAACGCAATGCGAGAGCTTGGATTATCTTTTCCAGCTGGCGGTCGAAATGCATAAGCTTGGTTTACCCTGGGTGAAGCCGTGATTTGGTCTCTAGGAACAGGTTTATTACCTTGGTAAAACATAGTTCGGCACATACAACGACGCGACGCCCAATATCGGAAGCGCCGTCCGGTTGCTCTTGGCGGATGATTTCATGGCATGTCTTGCTTTACGGAAGAACACACTTGTAGGCGATATAGGACCGATGGAATTTTTCTCTCTACTATGATATCAACTTTCATATCCAAAGTGGATGGTTAGTAAGAGGTTGATTTCAACATGACCCTCTCTGGATCGGACTGGTTTCGGGTTCATAACAATATTAGCTATTTATTAATTGTAGGGCATAAAGACGATATCTAAAGTCCAATATTAGTTTCTGCTTTCTAGTTGGGTTTCTTTGTTCTGAGAAAAATATATTACGCGACTTGTAATTTTGGTATTGGGTACAAACATCAGCTTCGTCCGACCTGCCCAAGACAGCTGCAGGATAAGCTGCAATCTATCCCACCACAACCTCCATCACCAACGACTAATATATGGCTCGTTTCTTTATTAGTTGACTGAATCACAATTACTTCGCCCAGCCAAAGCACAATATACCCCTGAAAGATGGATTTAGTAGGGGGCGACTCGCCCTGGGGTGGTAAGCCAGGCATCATCGCCCTCTCCGCTCACGGACTATATAGGTCGGTAATTCTAACAGTTGTTGCCTCTCGCAGACGTTCCGTCCCAATCCACACCTGCCGAAAACCAAGAATCTTCTGCCACTGGTACGCAACCTGTGTCCTTTTATTGATCTTCTGAATAGATCAAACTTGAATACTTTGTTGACCCTAATGGTTGTGCATAGCAAACGAGACCGAGCAACGCCCCCAAACAACCTTAACAACCCCCCGATCTCCGCCAGGCAGAGGACCGCGGACCCCTCGCAAAATCAGCGCGCAGGCAACGAGGCTGGAAGCTGTCGACGACTCTCTCGATCCGCTTGGCCCGCTGGGAGACAAGTCCTTCCCTTCCATCCCGTCATACCCGGACCAAGGCCCGACCCCTCCCCGAAAGGAACCTTTCACGAGCAGAAATGTCCGTCCGGCTTCATCTACATCCCAGTCATCCGCTGGCGGGTTAATGGACTCTGTGGACTTGGACGATGACGGTCAGGCTGCGCGTGCGAGAATGAAGGGCCCTCCGCCGGTCCAGTCCCCTGTTGATGCCCCGAAACGCCAGACGCAGCCAAGTATTCCTGTCGAGCAGGCTGCGAAACCGTCGTTCGAGATTACAGTTGGAGATCCGCACAAAGTTGGGGATATTACAAGCAGTCACATTGTATATCAAGTTAGGACGAAGGTATGAACACGTTCTCTTTTTTCATGTTTACCAATGGCATTTTTCTCCTGTGTCTTAGCTGACAGCGATTTGTTTCCGCAGACTACGTCTAAAGCGTATCGACAACCTGAGTTCACCGTTAGTCGACGGTATCGAGATTTCCTATGGCTATATAACTCGTTGCACAGTAACAACCCAGGGGTCGTGGTTCCTCCACCCCCAGAAAAGCAGGCTGTGGGCCGTTTCGATACGAACTTTGTTGAATCGCGAAGAGCCGCGTTAGAACGTATGCTCAACAAAATTGCCGCTCACCACATACTACAGCACGACGGAGACCTGAAGATCTTCCTGGAGAGCGATACTTTCAATCTGGATGTGAAGAATAAAGAGAACCGCGAACCAGATATCGGCCAAAGTAAAGGCATGTTTAGCTCATTAGGCATATCTGTTGGCGGACCGGGCAAGTTTGTTGAACATGATGATGTGCGTGAATTTCCCTAGGATGATATGGGAGAGCTTTTTTTGTGTATAATTTGGTTACTAAATCTCCGCATAGTGGTTTCACGATCGCAAAATATACCTTGACGCTCTGGAGAATCAGCTGAAAGGGTTATTAAAGGCTATTGACACTGTGGTTGCGCAACGAAAGGGTCTTGCGGAGGCTGCGAATGACTTCTCAGCATCGCTTCATTCCCTCGCGACTGTCGAACTTTCACCAACGCTCTCCGGGCCGCTCGAGGGACTATCAGACCTGCAGCTAAGAATAAAGGAGCTCTACGAACGCCAGGCCCAACAGGATATTCTGACACTAGGGATTACGATTGACGAATATATCCGTTTAATCGGAAGTGTCAAGATGGCATTTTCCCAACGGCAAAAATCTTTCCACAACTGGCACGCGGCTGAATCGGAACTTCAAAAGAGGAAAAACTCCCAGGACAAACTCCTGAGGCAGGGCAAGTCCCAACAGGATAGGCTGAACCAGGCTGCCGCAGACGTGGCGGATGCGGAGCGGAAGGTACATCAAACGCGACTTCTGTTCGAAGACATGGGTAGAATTATGCGTAATGAGCTGGAAAAATTTGAGAAGGAGAAGGTAGAGGACTTCAAATCTGGCGTTGAGACATTTTTGGAGAGCGCCGTTGAGGCTCAGAAGGAAGTTAGTTTGCACCACCACTTTACTTCCCAGCTCCCCTCCTTCCCACGGACCTCTGACAAAATTACTAACTTGAATTATCTCGTAGTTGATTGAACTTTGGGAGACGTTCCTCCTACAACTTGACGCTGACGACGATACCAACCCTTACTACAACAAACCTGTACCCGCAACGTCGGAGGTTGCGACAGACGCTTCCGCTGACGGGCATGATGTAGAGCGTGCTGCCACAGAACAGGAGTCATGATTATCAGTGTATTTTCGTTTCCGTTACTCGTCTCTTCCTTGCTGCCCCTATCTCCCACTTGTGCGCAACAACTGTATAGCAGAGAGTAAATTTGATGATGACGCTCCAAAGACTTGTTCCTTTCTTAGTTACATAATTTATGCCATCGAAATTATCGAACCGTTACTTTCTTGTCTGACCGTAGTTCATTTGGGCTAGGATTATATATTTCATTTCGATGATGGACTTCGTACTTGACCTTGGAAAGTTTGTGGAATTGGCATTAGGCTTCATTGGGTCGCTCGGCATGGCATATTCGATTAATGAGCCCTCACGCTTAGCTTAGACGCACGCATTATGCAGGCCTGGTCCGTGTCTTCCACGATAGCTATACTAGAAATCCAGAAGATCATTCGATTTCCCAATATCACATTTACAGTAATTCGCACTACATGTACAAGGCATGCGAAAAAAGGAAAAGGTTCTCAACTAGGGGAAGAACAAAATACTCCATACATATTCATACAATCCCATATATATATATATATATATATATATATAAAATAAAAAATAAAAAAATAAAAAAATAAAAAATAAAAGCAAATCTCAGCACAGAAACATAGGTAAACAGCTAAAAAAAGAATAGAAGCCTACTTCCCCTCATTTCTTTTTCCCCTTTCCCTTCCCCTGTTCCGGCTGAGCCTCCTGACTCCCCTCCGTCTGACCAAACGAGCTAATCAAATCCAACAAATTATCCTCCTCCTCATCCTCCTCGAACTCAAACTCCACAGCCGTATCCTCAGCCTGCTTCGCATCCACCCCGGCCTGTTCCGCCGCAGCAGTCGTCGCAGTCGTAGCGGACGTAGCAGAAGTTGAAGAAGCAGCAGCAGCCTCTGCCGCGGCCGCCGTACCCGTCGCATCCCAACTCCGACCAAACTTGCTTCTAAACGCCGCTAACCGCCCCGCCTCGTCCTCCTCGACGTTTCGCAGCTTTTCGCTGGACGGGTTCCACAGTGGTGCGTTGCGCGTATCGCGTGTTGAGCGGTAGACGGCGATTGGGGAGGTGGTGCGGTGGGTGAAGGTGCTGCCGTCCGAGAGGGTTATGAGCTGGGTGAAGGTGTATGGGCGCTTTGGCCGTCTGAGGAGTGTTGCGTGTCTGCATTGCGTGCAGATGAAGGTGGTTCTGGTGGGATTGGAGAGGGCGGCGGTGGAGGTCCGGCGGATGGGGAGGTGGAGGGACATTTTGTTTCGGAGCTGAGGGGGGTTTGTTCTTCTTGCTTTACAATTTTAGCGTATTGGGGGATCATTGAAGGAACGGAGTCGGCTTCGAACTAGGCGTTCGCGTTTAATTGGATTGATTACGCCAGGAAGAGTTGGGATTGTTAAAAGAGTGTCTGTCTGCCATTTTTCAGATGTTGAATAACCAGGTAACTTTTGGAATCGTCGCTTACCTAAGCGACATTTTTCCGATTTTCCAGCTTATTATTTAACTACTATTCAAGGTTGACTAACGGGAAGATGCAACGGTCTCTCTCTGCCTAAAAACTCCGGACATATGCTTCATGACTTTAAAAGATGAATGTGTGCAAAAAGGGCATCGTCTGGACCTTAATCACTCAGGAAGATGTTGCCGGGCGGCTGTTCCTCGAGCCTCCGCAGCACTCGGGGAACCAGGGCGTTCCTCTACTTGCATCATAGCAACAAATGGCCGCATCTATATCCACATCATGGATACCTGGCCTTTTCCCCTATAAGAGGCGCTTACCCTCGATTCTACGGGCTACTGCGAACCATCTTATCCAAGCATGCCGCAAGCATTACGGATTCAATCCGCCCAGTTTTACCCGGCCGCATCCCGCGAGCCACCCCTCCACAGAGCACAAACAGTTCATCAGATACAACCGAGCGGCGCATAGATTACTATGCTTCCCAAACAAACGCTGCCGAAAACGTAGTAATCGTCGACGAGGATACCTGTGAACCTCCAGAAGCCACCACGCCAACACAGCGCGAAGCAACTAGCTCTCCCGAAAACCAAATCGGCGACCAAGTCCGCCTGCTCATGCGCCGTGTCCCGCACCCTGTCGCAATAATCACATCCACCGACCCGAAAGCGCTCACGGCACAGACTGCCTTTCGGGGCATGACCGTATCCTCCTTCAACACAGTCACGCTCTACCCGGATACCATCGTCTCGTTTAATGTGAAACTCCCCTCCGAAACGTTTAACGCCATCGATGCTTCGTCCCGTTTCCTGGTCCACCTACTGGCGCCCACGGATGCAACTGCACGGCTGGCCAGGGACTTCTCACGAGGAAATGCAAATGTCATGCTTGCTGACGAGAGGGAGAAGTTTTTTAAATTTGTCCCGATGAGCGGGGGCGATGAGGGTGGGTGGGTGCCCTCATCGATCGCGAAGGGGGAACCGCCCCGTCTTGCTCTGATAAGCCATGCAACGGAGATGAGCGGCAAATCTTCCATAACTACGGAAAAGGAACGGGCAGATGCTAGCGGTACCACTACACCTATCACGACCACGGCTTATTTCCCATTTACATTCGAATGCCAATATCTCCCGCAGAGCGTCAAAGTAGGCAATCACGTCATTATACTAGGACGGGTGGTCAATATCATTCGCCAAGAGGCAGTTGGTGCATCCGATCCTGCAGAGGCACATGGTCCGGAACATTTGTGCTTGACCTATGCTGATACGCGGTTCTGGAAAATTGGAGAGAATATCTCGGTGAGCTGAGATTGGGGGTCTGTTTTGGGGACATGGCGTCCTCCATACAATGTAATACATACCACTAACGGCTGTTTTAATAAATATGGGATAGAAACAGGGGTTCACATTACGCTGCGTGCTTTCTAGGTGTTTATTGTAGATGGATTTTTTGGTATGAGTATACATATTTATATATATATAAATATAAATATCTCCGTCAGGCGCTTACTCTATGTGTGGGACGTCTGAGTTGTTGCATAAGTTGGCCTATCTCTAGTTAGTGGGTAATACATACAGTGTGCGGGGCTCTAGTCCGTACTAGGAAGCCTACAATTATTATTAATAATGTATTCTACAAGCGAGCGGGACATACAAGCTAGCGAGACACCACAACCAAAACGCGTAGGCTCTTAAGCCACTATACATTTCAATCATTTATTATGCCCCCAAAACTCTCGCAAAACGCTCAAAATCTCGAAGAGCAAGAGGGTAGAATCTTATTAGCTATTCAGGTTATTAAAAATAAGGAAATTCCCTCTATTCGTCAAGCGGCACGCTAT
>JAFEJD010000663.1:0-18638 GCA_018296065.1 Blastomyces percursus
GCCTTCTTCGATTAGGGGCTTGACGTTTCGCACGAGCTCTTCCTCTTCGAGTTCGTCCTTGGGTGTTCTATCCGCTCTCTCCGTGTGCTATTTGTGTGTGTGTGTGTGTGTGTTTTGTCAGTAGAGGGCGGGTGGGGGTGGGTTGAATTGACTAATAGTCCTCTGAAATCCTGCGGGAAAATAACGAACCTCCTTTATCATCTTGCACACAGCGCCGACCTTGTCGAGGGTCTGCTGTACGATGGCGCACATTTTCTTAGCGAGCTCCCTCTCCTGCTGCTCTTGCTTCTCGGCCTCGAGCTTCTCTGGAGATATTTCAGGTATGTTTTCCAGCAGCGTGCATTCTCCGATTTTGTTTCCATCATTGTTGACGACATATCCGTTGTCGTCAATAGACTTTCCGACGAGGTTATGCAGATTGCCATCCGTCAATTTTCCAATCAAGTTGCCGTCTGCATCTCGCACTTCTCCCTCTTTGTTGGCTTTACGCCCAGACATTGGATTGATGTCCCGTTTCCTTTGTTCTTGCTCCCAGCGCTCAGCTTTTCCAATGACGCTTCCCGCTTTATCGATAATGTCACCATCTTCATCGACTGGTCGGCCCATAAGCTTTTTCGTGTTCCCCTCTACCACGCGCCCGACAATCTGGGATGAGTTGTCTAAAACGACGCCGTCCTTACCCACTATGAGACTCGCAAATCCGGAAAATGGTCCTTCAGGTTTTTCCCGTTCCGCTTCGGGGACAAGTTCTACTTTCCCGATAACTTGGCCCTTGTCACCCCAGATTTTTCCTTTGTCATCTACCTTCTTTCCAGAAAGTTTTTTGGGATCACTAGAGACAAGGCGCCCAATCGCAACTCCGAATTCGTCGACAATGTTGCCTGCCTTGTTAATTGTTTTGCCGGCCAGTGGAGACAGGTCTTCTTCCTGGACTTCCTCTTCAGGCGGCTCGTAAGGCTCGACATGCCCCTTGACATTCCCGTATTTGTCGACTATATCTCCATCTTCATCCACTGCCCTACCTCGTAATTTTTTGGCGTCGCCTTTGACAAACTTGCCAACGATGTTGCTGTTTTCATCTTCCACTAGACCGTCATTGACAACAATTAACCCTTCGAGCCCAGCGAAAGGACCCTCCGTTTTCGTCTCCCGTTCGTCTTCGGGTATCAACTCGCATTGGCCAATGGGTTTCCCATAATCATTCCATATGCGGCCATTCTCATCAATAGTTTTACCAGCTAGTTCCTTCGGGTTTCCATCAATCACTCGGCCAATGGGTATGTCGTCGGGCCCCATGACATTGCCTTGCTTGTTTGGTACCAACCCTTTCAACGTTGACAAATCTTCCTTTTCAGGCTCCGGTTCCGGTTCCGGTTCTTCGTACCGCTCTGCGTGTCCGACAACATTACCTCTTTTGTCAAGGATGTCACCGTCAGGATCAACCGCCCTACCCACAAGTTTCTTCAAATCTCCCTGGACAATCTGGCCAACTTTGTTTCCACTCTCGTCTTCTACCCACCTGTCTTTGCCAACCTCCAGACCTTCGAATTCCGCAAATGACGTATCTTCCTCCGCCTCTTCCTGCTCAATGGTTTTGGCTTTCCCTATAACCCGCCCTTTGTTATCCCAGAACTGACCTTGTGAGTCAAGTTGTGCACCATACTTCCAAATGGCTCTCGCATTGCCTTCGATCAGTTCGCCCACTGGCTTCCCATCCGCATTCACGATTTTGCCTTGTTTATTACATGTCATCCCTTCCAGTGTTGCAAGTTGGGGGAGAATAGATTCTTCATATTCAGCGTGCGCGGCAACTTCGACGTGGTTTACTTTGCCGATAATATTACCATCGTCATCCAACACTAAACCACGTTCATTGACCTCCTTTCCGACACTCTCCTCTAATTTCCCTACTTCTAGCTTTCCAAAAACGTTTCCGGAATCGTCAGCCACTTCTCCTTTTTTGTTCACCGTCAGGCCCGCAAGCTTGGATAAATCGGGCAGGCCCGGCGTCTTCGCTTCAGGGCCAGAATCACCCGTAGGAACATCAGCGGCGCTTTCGGTGAGTTGTTCGGCATCGCCCTTGACTTTTTTTTCGGTTCCCGTTTCTTCGATATTACCAGTATCCTCAGTGTCACTAGTAAATTCCCCTGCTTGGGGCACAATCTCTATCCGACCAACCGCGTCGCCATCATCATCGACGACCTCACCTTGGTCGTTGAGAGCATAACCGACAAGGTCGTCTGGATCTCCTTCCACCACCTTTGCAACCACCCCACCAGCAGAGCTTTTGATCTCCCCTCCTTCGCTAACCGTGAGGCCTTGGAGGGAGCCGAAATCGATAGGGATATTACCCTGTTGTTCATCCTGGCTAGTCCCCTTGCCTCGTTCTTCGGACAAAACCTCCACCCTACCAATCGGAACTCCATCTTCATCAAGAATCTCTCCATTTTCACCCACAATCTGCCCAATAAGGTCACTGGGATCCCCCTCAACAACATATCCTACAGCCTTCCCGCCCTTTCCGTATATTTTACCCTCGTTACCCACCTCTAGTCCCTTTAACGCCGACAAATCGACAGGAGCATTGGCGGCTCCTTTTTTGGTCGTGGTGGTTGCTTCCCCCCGTGACGGTTTTGGAGGCATGCTTGATGGAGATTTTCCCTGGCCGGAGTCTGATGTTTCGTCTAGCTTAGACTTCGTTTTTGATACTGCGGGTTTTCCATTCTTTGCCGGAGATGGGGTGGATGGACCTCCTGGAACCCTGGGGCTTGATGCCATTGTTGCCATGTTGAGGCAATAATTGTCTAAGGGGCGATAACAGCCCTATGGGCAGTCAAATAGGATAAGGCGATGGGAGACTGAAATAAGGGATGTGGGCGTTTTCAGATTTACTTGAATTTCGGTGATTTATCTGAAACTAAACAGAGATATATGTGTGCGACAAGGGATGTGTGCAACAAGGGGTATTTTGTTTTCGTGAGACTGAAGGTAATGTTAAATGTGGGAAAGGGGATAACTTCAGGGGAATAACATTATCTCGGATAAGCTTTGGCACGTAGACTTAGGGGACCGAGTTATAGCTAGATACTGTCAGCCATGGCTAGCTCTCTCTGTGATCCTCTTCCTCCAGTGCTAACTAGTGGTGATTGAGCTCTTTTGCCCCAGTAGCTGACAGATACGTATTGACGTATAAGTTCAACAAAATATATATAACAATCAGAAAGGTTGCTTGCACCGAGACCAGTTTCAGAGATATATATACCAGCTCCCTCCTCCCCTCAACAGTGACTCGCCATCCTATAAAAACTGGGACAACATCATCGTCATTATCATCATCACTTTTCCCAACCTTGACCTATAGCCCAAAGTACTTTGTATATTAAAATTAAAGAAAAAAACAAGAAACGAGCCCATGCGCACGCCTACGTCACATCTCATGTCAGTTGGCAGCCTGCTCAGTCAAGCCACAGATCCACACCAAGTAACCTATTATTAGCTTTCCAGGTAAACCCACCTCCCACGCGCTTCTGAACCCCGTTAAAGGGTGGGAGGAGGAGGAATAACTAATCAGTTACTTTTCCACTTATGTAGCCCGTGGACCCTTAAACATTTTACCTTTGGACAAAAGGCTCCACAAAACGCGTGGATGGCGGCTTGGGATTCTTCCGCCATAACAGTACTGGATTTGAAGGCCGCCGGGGCGGGAGGGGGATGCATGTCAGTTTGATGTCATAGCTTTGCATCTGTTTAACGACTTAAACGTCATTTCAAGGGGTATATTGTAAAACCATTTTAGGTAAGTTAGAACTTGTTCAGGCGGGGTGAATTCAGATTCTATTCGGGAAAATTCGATTTCTAACTTCTTTTCTTTTCTTTGCCGTTTTTTATTATTTATTATTTATTATTTTTATTATTTTAAATTTTGGTGGAAGTTAGGGCTAGTAGCTGGTGGTTTTTATGACTAAATTTAACTGAGATCTAGATAGTTACATGATTTTAACTGCAAGGGATATTGAAAGGAGCCAATGGACGAATCGTAGGTTACCGTGCAATAACTTTACAGCAGGGATTTTATCCAACGATTTTGCCCTGCACTAGTTACAAGAGCTTCACCGGGCCAAACTCTCACATCAAGCTCTTCCAACAAATTTCATGTGCCAGAAAGGGAGGTCCGCCCACTCATTTAATGGTTTAAGGGCAGTGAAAATATTGATTTCATAAAAGGGTGAAAAAGAGGAATAGTTATTTGGTTATTTCAACGGGGGAAATGATTGGCAACGAATGATATGGCTAAACAAGCAGCTTTATTGCCCTTAACAGCGTAAGGGGGGAGGAAAGAGGAATTTATATTTGCGGTGACGTGTGGAGCATGGTTCCAAGCTCAACATGGATGAGGTCTGCAAATGATATTCGCAAGAAGACTCTTATCTAGATATAGTGTTGTAAACATATGCACAATTCTACATAGGAACAACATATTTAATGAGTGCAGTATGGAATGTCCGTTCGCTTAGAAATGTTGTCCAGCCTCCTGCTCACGACTCACATTAGCAACTGGTGCGGCTCCTTATAGCCAGCCAAGGTACGCATGCTATTTGGCCCTGGAAGTACGAGACCTTGAGATAATCGGCGAGCACAATCACAAACTCCACAATGTTCTCCGGGGCAATAGCTACAGGTCTAGCTAACGGATATTGGGAAGCATCAAAAAGGATATTAAATATTTCTAAAACCATAACAGCCAGAGATATCTATCTTTGACAATAATGTAATTGCGCAAAACAAAATTTATCCACAGCTTGTGTTTGAAATCACGATGTATATATATATTTACCGAGGCCCGGTTTCTTTGTTTAACGTCAAGAGGAGGCAGTGTATGGGTTGTATATGGTTGTAAAGAGTTGTAAAGGTCATGAATGCGTTATGGTGACTTTTTGGCTTGACAGGTGGGATATTTTTTAGAATTCGCGCATGTCGAACACCTGCGAGATTCTTGCTTGTATCTCATGAGTCATATTTCTTTCAGATTTTCTTTGAATCCTTGTCGAGGCAGCGTTGGAACACACTCGACACGTTTGACTTTGGTTTGACCTGGCACACTGTTAGTGGCTAGTATGTGGGCCGGTTGGTTGAGTGCTCTGCTTCGGCCAATGTCCTTTCTAATTAATTGGCCTTGACCCTGGAGTCAGCAAATGTGTCCGGCCTCATGTTTATCGCATCGATCCTGCCTTCTCCGAATTGCCGGTAAACTTGCTCCCTAGCCTTCGTCTTGTCCTGTTTGATCGTCAAACAATGTATACCCAAGTAGGTCGTGATTCGGTTGACGACAAAGTACGCCCAATGCATGTAGGTGACAAACGCAAACACCAGATATACCCGCAAATAAAGCAGCTCTAGCCACGGGCTGATCTGAGGAAATCCAAATCTAGGGAGGTTCCCCAGTATGGTGCCGCCAATAAGAGGAGTTATAAGTATTGTCCAGTACGGAAATGGCTGCCGGGTCAAATGAGCTAAGATTATTTTGGTTGTCATGCGCCCGATTACGAAACACATCGTTACTGCGAAAAGAACGAGCCTGTTGTCACTCAAAAGCGACGAGTAAGGAGAATAGAGCCAGGACACGGCGGATGCAGACGCGACGATGGCAGGTATCCATTCCAAGAATATGGGTAGGGTCGAGAGATTGTGCCGTTTACGGACCCGTATCACATTGTAAACGCATGCGGGGAAGTGAGCAGTCAAAAACGAGAAGCCCAGAACAAATACGAAGAGCTCCTGGTAGGTCCAATTTCCGAACAAGCTTGGGTAACCCAGGGTATCTGCCACCCGCGCTGAGTAAATATGAGGTCCATAATAACCAGCCGCTATCATCATTAAAACTCCAATAATCAATCCCTCAGTTGGGCCATTAATATATCCAAGGTATAAAGTGTGGGTGTGATAGGTCTCCCAGGTCGAGAAAAACATAGGGAGACAGGGAAGTAGCGTAGTGAAGGCTCCGATTTTTGTCGAGCCCTGGCCCATTGCCGCAACTTGTAGAAGACTGGCTAAAGTGCAGTTTAAGGAGTCAATTCCGTGGCTGGCGAACCAAGTTAGATATTGCGGATACAAAATGCGGGGCTGGGAAAACACACTCGAATAATTCTCCCAGTCCGCTAGATGTACCCGTTCTCCTCGCCTGCTTCCCGTCAACGTTATCCATCGTTGAGTACCTAGGGAGGAGTAAGACCTTGTAGAGCATTATAGTGGATGAAGGGTCCGTTCAGGAAATATCTTACATCCATACCCCCATCGCGAAACTGTAATATACCCATGCGGGAGCCTATATTGTAAATATTCAAATTAGCATTGAAGATGACCGTGGCTCACGCAATATCGAGGAGGAAGCGCATACCGGCCCGACGAGATCCGGAACAGTTATCTCCAGAAGTATTAAGTTTCCAATGATGAACATAAAGCCGATTAACGTGACCATATTTGGCGCGAGCCATAGCGGCAGGAGTTCGACGAAGGCATTCCACTACCATTGTAGTTCGTCAGTCTAGGTATGCAGGAAATTAATAGGGCAGCATATATATTGGGGTAGCCGTACGTAATGCTTTAGTATATATCTGGATATGAAGGACTTGTCGACGCTGGAGTACTTGTAGGTTTTCAGATGCGATAATGCATCTTCGGACAGCGATTCTTGGGCATCTACGGAGAAGAGTGGTGATAATTAGCTTAGCCCGCCTCTAGCTAAAGGAACGCGAGAGCTGATAAACTTACCAGCAATTCTCTTGAGGAAGTCCATTGCAGACAGTGAGGGATATTGGGCGAGAAGGTGTCTCAGAAAAGTTCACTTAGGGCATTGCTGATATTAATGGGCTGGAACACAAAAAAAAAGGAAGAGGCCCAAGACGGCAACTGTCCTACAGAAGCAAGCAGTGCCACAGAGTAGGATACGGGGATATAAAATAGTTCGACTTGGAAGAGGGAAAGGGGAACAAGGCTCAGGAGAAGCCGAGGACGTTGAAGCCCACGTGACATCCCTGCTAGGCCATTGCGCGGCGCAAAAACGGCGCTTGAAACAGATCTATCTCCAAATCAACACCGTCAGAGCTGCTTCACTTGCTCTCGGGCTCATGCGCCTTCACTGCAACCTCAATTAACTGTCACTACGTACCCGATTTTGCTGCTATAGCTGCTATATCGCGCCCTCTTTGCCGTAGAACGATGCCCGCCCATTTTTAGCCCCCAAATTCAGTAGCATCACGACTAGCTATAGCTTGCGGCAACCCGCACTCGAACGATCTCCAAATCGCGCTTCGTTTCATCGCAGATCAGCCATATCAGTTTCCTGAAGCTGGCTATGAGGCTGCGATACGCCCCCTGCGCGATCAGCGCCATCTTTGACTGAAGCCTACAATGCCAGGCGTGGTGGAAACACCGGGCCCTGCCGGCGGTGGATTGGGCTACTCAGTTGTTCACCAGAAGGTCGAGCTTGATATAGATTTTGTGAACCGGAGTTTGAAGGGAAAAACGGAGATAACTATTCAGCCACACTACAAGGAACTCAAGGCTATCCGCCTGAATTTCCACCAAGGCGAATTAAAACGTTTGAATGTTAGCGGAAAAGCGCCGACTACGAAATATGCAGACCCATACCAGTCCTTCCGGTTATACGGCGTCCATCAACACCAGAAACTGTCCAAGAAGTTGGAATCCCTCCTCAAATCTCCCCCAGAGCCCGAGCTAATCGTGACAATCCCGAAGTCTGTGCGAATCGATGAGTTGGATCCGTTTTCTGCAGAAGCCCAAACCCAACTTGCGCTCCGGGCTAGCGGGAGCACTGATGACGCAGCAGACGGCCAGCCTGGCTCAAAAGCCGCGGAGACCTCTTTCCCAAGATATACGATGTTGACAGTGTATGCGGAATTCACAATCAATCGCCCAAGGGATGGTATACAATTTGTCGGGATTAACAGTAGCGATCGCCGTTACCCGCACGTCTTCACGATCAATGCATTCGACCCAATTAGTGGCTGTTGCTTGTTTCCATGCATTGAGGATATATCGTCACGGTGCACCTGGGATATATCGATAAGATGCCCCCGGACACTGGGGGATGCGCTTTATCCCAAAGGGCGTGAGCCTCAGGCGATAAATGGAACAGCGAAGGGATGGAATGCATCTTTGAGGAAGCCAGGCATATCTTCGGATGACGAGTCATTGGATATGGTTGTGACATGTTCCGGGGATTTAACCGATGAAATTATGGATACTAAGGACCCTACAAAGAAGACAGTGTCATTTTCTTGCACCAGCCCTGTATCCGCTCAACAAATTGGTTTTGCTGTTGGGCCTTTCGAGTATGTTAACCTCTCGGAATACCGCGAGAGCGACGAGGATGACCAGCTCGGAAGGAATGCTGTCCCTGTCCATGCGTTTTGTCTTCCAGGACGAGCTGACGAAGTCAGGAATACTTGTTTACCAATGGCGAAAGCAATCGACTTTCTTTCCCTTAGTTATGGTTCATATCCGTTTTCCAGCTATAAAATGTGTTTTGTCGATGATCTCCCTTCGTCCGCATTTGCAACGGCTGCACTATCGATTTGTAGTAACCGCGTTCTCTTTCCGGAGGACATAATCGACCCAATCTATGAATCCACGAGGTGCCTGGTACACGCTTTAGCCTCTCAATGGATTGGAGTCAGCATTATTCCGAAAGATCCGACAGATACATGGGCTATACTTGGCATTTCTTATTACATCACGGACACATTTATGAAAAAGCTGTGCGGAAATAACGAATACAGGTATCGGCTGAAGCAGATGTCAGATAAAGTTTGTGACCGTGACATTTCGCGACCGCCTATATCCGATATGGGTGCCCTATTGCGAATAGACCCTTCGGAGGTTGATTTCATAGCTTTAAAAGCACCACTGGTTCTTTACATCCTGGAGCGGAGGCTATCAAAAGCTAGTGGAAAGGCCACCATCTCCCGAATCATATCTCGAATTTTTCTGAATGCGAGAATGGGCGACCTTCCCAACGGTGCTCTAACAACATCCTTCTTCCAAAGAACGTGCGAAAAATTAGGACACACAAAACTTGACTCCTTTTTCCAGCAATGGGTATATGGTGCTGGTTGCCCGCGGTTCCTAGCCACTCAACGGTTCAATAAAAAGAAGTTGGTGGTTGAAATGATGATCCGGCAAGTTCAATCCGAGCAACCAACAGCCCGAGATTTAGAAAAATCAACATTTATGAGAGAAGTTAAAGAAGAAATAAAGAACATTTACGCCGGTCCGGTGCAGCATGTATTCACGGGCTCCATGACTATTCGAATACACGAAGCAGATGGAACGCCCTATGAACATATCGTTGAAATCAAAGAGGGTGTCACCAAGTTCGATATCCCATACAACACCAAATACAAACGCCTCAAGCGCAATAAACGGCAAAAAGAGCGTGCAGCTGCCACCTCTGGTATGGACCCAAATGCCGAGCTCCAAGACGATGTATTGCTATATTGCCTCGGGGATGTGCTGCAATCCGAGGAGGAGATTCAAAAATGGAAGCTTGTTGAATGGAGTAAGGAAGACGAAAGCCGAATGGGCCAGGAGTCTTACGAGTGGATTCGAATGGATGCTGATTTCGAGTGGATATGTAAAATGTCACTCACAATGCCGGGCTATATGTACCTATCTCAGCTACAACAAGATAGAGACATCGTTGCCCAGCTTGAGGTATTTACGTTTGCTACCCATTATTTCCAAGAGATTTGTTAACTTTCTTTTTGCAGTCAATCCAGTACATGGCCGCCCAGCGCGAGCATCCTCTAATATCGACTATTTTCGTGCGTACTCTTATGGATCGACGGTATTTTTACGGTATTCGAGCGGCCGCTGCCAAAGCACTTGTAAAACATGCTAAAGATGAAGTTGACTGGATTGGGCTATACCATTTGGAGAGCGCATTCCAAGAGCTTTTCTGTTTACCAGGCTCACCCATGACTCGCTCCAACGACTTCTCGGACCGGGCAGCTTATATTCTCCAACTGACTATACCTCAAGCTATTGCACAGGTTCGAGACAATACTGGCAAGACGCCTATGAGGGTTAAGCGGTTTCTCTATGATAAATTAAAGTTCAATGACAATTCGAACAATGAGGTATAGTCGCTATCTTGCCTTGGGCTATGATAATTGATTACTAATATGATGAATAGCTTTCGGATTGTTACTATATTGCTGCACTCATGAAATCCATTTGTGAAGCTTTGCTTGGCCGAAAAGAAACCGAACCTGGCAGCGTTGATATGGATTTTGATGTGGAAAAAGAATTGGAACGACAAGCAGAACAACAACTCGACCGGGATTGTATTGCTGAAATCGACCGTTATAGGCGAATGGACGAATGGACAATTTCCTTCCAGAACATCTACTCAAGAACTGCAATTGAATGCCAGCGGCGATTCATGCAGGCTAACGTTATCGATTTGGATCTTATGCAGTTCCTTCAATACACAAGAGTTGGTACCCACGAAATGCTTCGTTTGGATGCTTTCAACATATTGATCGACTTCGGCATCTTCCAGAAATCTGAGCTGCTCACATGGTTCGTTTATGTGATGTCTACGGACCCATCACCCTGGATCCGACACAATCTACATGTCGCCTTTGGTCGAGGACTTGCTTCCATTGCGTTCGGCGAGCGTAATGTCGAAACACAACCGGAACCTAGCAACGGCTTAATCATCGAGCAAGAATCAACTACTGAAGTCCGCCAAGCCAATTTTGCCCGTAGACAAACGGTTCCCGGTGCCTTGGAGGCACTGAAGCATGAGCTGGAAGGTAACGCGGCACTAAAGGAAGCGCTGTGGGCAGCGTGCAATTCTCCCATCGTGGGTTTAGCGGAACTGTGCAATTTCGTCGACATCTGTAGTGTCTTATACACCCCCATCAATAAAAGGATGGTCGTTGTCAAATATCCTCGGTACTGGAAATTGGAAAATCGGGGACATGTAAGATCATCCCATCGCCATTTAACTGACGTTGCATTGTATCAGTTGGTTGTATCATCAGGAAATATGAGAATTAACCCAACGAAAAAACAATATAGGGTAAACTCCGATTTTTCAGGGGAGGCCGTTTCCGTACTTCCCTAGTGGCTAATGGAGGTGCCGCCGCACCGGTTCCCAATGGTACACTGAAGAGGAAACGCGAGGAGGGTGCTCCTCTGCCTCTCAGCCATAAGCTCACCCTGAAAGTCCCGAAGCTCTCTCTAACATCATCCCCCGCAAACTCCCAACCAACCCCTCCGTCAACAATGATGCCGAAATTGAAATTGAAGTTCAGACCAGCGCGCTCATCCATGTCACCTCCCTGATGTTAAGGCCTTTTCTTTCCACCTATTCTGTTTTGCTTCTTGAGTTTTATATTGGCTACTCATGGCAAGGTTTACTATGTCAGCGGTTATTTTCGTTGCATTGAGGTGTTTGTTGGGGGTTGTTTTCTTTCATATGTATTTGTTTTCATTTTTGAGGGAACGAAGGCCACAGTTGTGAGGAAACATGACATGAGGCTGGTATCATTAGTGTGAATTGCACGGGATCTTGAGAGAAAGAAGAAAAGAAGAAGCCGACTAGGGCTATTTTTATCTAACGTCAACAAGTATACGTGATGTATTTTACATTTACTCGCGCCCACTTTTTAATATATCGTTATTAATCGACATTTCCTTTGCAGGCTGCCCACAATCCTGCTGGCGCTGGATCAGATTTCCGTTTGATATTGGAATTTTTATTCAAAGTATATTTAATTTCTTTTCATTTTCCCCTCAAACTCCGAGAACAAAGTCAAAACAAAAAAATTGAAACGCTTCTCAGCCATCGCAATAAAAGAAGACATAAATTGAGGTAAAAAGGAACCACCAGCCCATTTTCTTGTATTCATTAACACGCCCGGATTTCCTTTGAAGGCACAACTACTGGGTATCATCGATCGCCGATTCTCTCGAGTGCCTATACGTGAGGGAAAACGGGATTTTGTCAGCTATTTGCTTGTCTTACACTCTCTATAACGGCGCAAAGGCGGGGAAACAAACCTCGAGCATAACGACAGAGTTTCCGCGAATGACCTAATAGACAGAAAATTGCGACCACGTCAGTGTAGCTCATACTAAGGGTTAACCACAAATGATTAATATGTGCACATACCACCATGCCTAGACGCACTTTCTCTCCTCCGTTCTTTTCTTCGACGGCTTCGTCCAGGACGATGTTCATGAACACCTGCGTTGTATTCCAATATTAGATTAACCGGCGCATTTTGTGTACGCGACTTCAAGATAAAGAGACATATAAATATCCCAAATAGAGAGAGATAATTGAAGCACACGAGGAGTGAGAGGGGAAAGCGCGTACATCATAGCCGCGCAGAATTCCAATGACTTTGCGGTTGCCGTTGAGTTGGACGAACAACCGCTTTTCCATATACTAAATGTCAACGGGCGAGGATTAGTCGGCACTATTTTATGGGAAGTTAATATCAAGAGGAACACTTTCTGGACATACCTTCTTTAACTCTGGCTGTGCTTGAGGCATTTTGGAGGAAGTTCTGGATTGTAGTTAAGATGGCCGCTCGGACTGATGCGGTTCAAAGTTGAAGCAGCACGGGAGAAGCGCCGGAACAACGATCTGCCGAAAACTGTTACATTTACAAACTGACGCCAGAGCTTGTTCGCTCGGACGGGGGACGGAACTACTGGAGGAAGAGAGCTCTCTTCCCAAACAACCACAGTTTATTTTACGTTTCTTCGAGTTTTTCCTAGTTGGCTGGAGGAAACATGAGCTCTCTTTTTGTTAATCGTCGCAAGGCTCGCAAGGTGGGTACGGACGAAGACGATAATGCGCAGAATGGCAGCGAACAAGGTCTGTACTCACTAATTTTATATATTTCATGTCTGTATTACATGATCGACGGGTTATGCGCTGACTCTAAGAATATACAGAGCCAGTCGTCCGGAGACCGAATACAAAGCCGACACAAAAATCAAAATTGCGCCTCTCGTTTGGACCCGGAGGGACTTCTATGGCCGATGATGAGGAGATGACCGAAAGCGAAGTCATCACTCCCAAGAGAATTGGAGCTAGAAAACACATTAAAGAGAAAAGCGGGCTGCAGCGGACCTGGGCACCGTCAGGGCCGTCTGAAAGTATACCTCTCCGGGTTGGTTCAGAAGAAGATCGCCCGACCTACAATAAAGAATACCTGAAGGAGCTTCGTAATTCCACCCCATCCACCCCGAAGCAGTCGGGCTCGACACCTACTAGTGACGACGAAAAAGAAAAGCAGTTGGATATCGCCGCGAAGTTTGGAGAGATTGTACAGATGTCAAAGCCGTCCATCATCCCCACTGATGCCGAGATACGCGAGAAGAAGGAAAGGCGCTCTCGCCTTGCCATGCAACAGGTACAAGACTATGAGCAAGATTTCATCACTCTGGACGATGCGGGTGACGATGACTGGTCGTTGTCGCGAAAGGAGGAGAAATTAGAAACGAGGCTTGTTCGGGACGACGAAGATTTCGCGGAAGGGTTCGACGAATACGTAGAAGATGGGAAAATAACTATTGGCAGGAAAGCAGAGCGCGAAAAGCAACGACGAGAGCGAGCGGAAATGAAAGAACTGATTGACGAGGCCCAGGAGTCTTCCGAGGCGGATGACTCTGAAGCCGAGCGCAGAGCAGCCTATGAAGCCGCTCAAACTCGCGCGGGGATGGAAGGTCTACATCGCACTCACGGAAGCCTTCCTTTACGACCGAAAACGCCGCCTAAAATCACATCTCTGCCCCGCCTCGCAGACAGCTTGGCCCGGCTCAGGACTTCCCTCAGCGCGATGGAAAACTCGAAGGTACAGCTCCTCCTGAGGATGGAGGAGCTTCGAAAGGAGAAAGTTGAGATATCGACGAGAGAGATGGAGATCCAAACGTTGCTAAAAGAGGCCGGGGAAAACTATGAGAGGCTCAGAGCTGAGGCAGGACTCAATCCAGGCGATAATGGTCTCATTTCAGGGACTGACGTCCAGGGTGATAGAGGGCTGGAAAACCTAGGAGTGCGCTCTGAACTACCGTCTGAAGACGAAGTTTCTGACTGAACGAAGCACAAATGAAATATCAATTGCCTAGAATGCGACTTTCCCTTGGCGTCACTCATTGTTCTTGCTATAGCCTGGATTCAACTATGAGTGGTGGCTCGGTACGAAATTCGCACCTTCCAACTGGATGAGACGCTTCTCCTGTGAGGTAATAGAACAAACCTCACAAGAAATGCAATCTTGCATTGCCCTTTATATTATCCAACTTGAGGGATTAGTTCGACTTTTATTGTTATTTTGTGCGTATCATCATGGGTCGCCCATTATTTCTAACGTTTAGTCGCGACTCCCTACCGATCCACCTGGCCACAAGAAAGAGGTAGGCTGTGTACTTTGATGTATGCTGAGTTGTTACGTCTTGTTAACCTGTATGCCAGAAAACCACGTCGTTGCGTTCCATGGATCGCATCACCCCTGGACCAGACCGATGAAGGGCATCCACGTCTTAACCATCATACCGATTCTACCCCTATTGAATTATTCTTTGATCTTTTCTTCGTTGCAAATCTGTCTACATTCACTGCCACCCATGAAATAAATAATTTGGAAGGTTAGAATTTTCCTGTGTCGATACGAAACCAGGAAAATGGTGCTGATATTTGATACTGATTTTGATATCTTAGCGTTGTGGTCTTACATTGGATTCCTCAGTATCATCTGGTTTACGTGGCTTCAGGTGGCTCTATTCGACATTCGTTTTGCACAGGATTCTATATTTGAGAGGATTTGCAAAGCATTCCAGCTTGCGACTATGGTTGGGTTTGCTTCAACTGGCGCCGGCTTCGCTACGCAAGTCCGTGATGAGAATGTCTGGGCATTTCGTTCGCTGAGTATCCTTTTAGCCTCCAGTCGCCTGTTATTAAGTGTCGAATATTCAATAGCTGCAATATTTTTATATCGTACTATGCAACTGGCTTCCAAGAGGTTACTGTGGATAGTTGTGGTTTTCATCGGAACTGGGGCTACATACACCGGGGTGAGTTTCCCACGATACAACTCCTCCGGAGGAGAAAAACATTTACTCACTGCTCAGCTTTACTTCGTTTTCAACAACAACACGGACACCAGAGGAGAATATGTGTGGACTTCTTGGTTCTTGATATTCGCAATTGAAACGCTTGTTGTGATGTCAGTATCAAGTCGAACACCCGGAATCGGATTTGAAGATACCCATCTCAACGTTCGGATGGGCCTCCTGACGCTTATTATTATTGGGGAAGGCGTAATCTCCGTAACCAGACTCGTCAATCGGACAGTTGGTTCTTCTGGCTGGTCGAAATGGTCTTTTGTTCATATACTTGGCGTGACTACTGGAATTGTAAGTCTCCTTCCAAAAATAGACAGAGTTAACAGTGTGACTAATATGCCGATTTCAGTACCTTTTATGGCAATCATACTTCGATATTTCGCCTCGCATGAAATACGGAATGACCAACCAACAGATCTGGACGCAGCTACATTTTCCATTTCACGTTATGCTTGTCCTTCTCTCAGAGGGATCCCAAATTCTGGCCCTGACTCTAGACATTTCCCTGAAACTCAGACATTTGAGCGATAGCATTCTCTTTGCATGCGAGCCGCCAAGATCAGACCCTCATTTTGCTATCGATCTAATCAACAGCACAATTTTTGACATGGACATTGACTATACCAGGGGTGGTCTTGAAGAGCAGCGCTGTATACAATCTATCTTGCAGGATCTCCGAAATAGCCCCCAATTGTGTCCATCGTTTAATGGCCCAGGGTCGCTCACACATCAACGCTCGCACGACCTGATGGGAAATGTGACAACGAGCCTTTTCTCAAGCATGGGAATAACGCTGCCAGTGGGCGTGGTAGAGAGCGAGAAGCTGTTGAAGCTGTACTTACGACTGCTTGGGTTTGTGTATATATATTATTTTGTTGTCGCGTCGTTTACTATGTTCATACTCGCCGCTTTCGCCTTCCTTACACAGCGCCATACTGGGAAAACATACACATGGGTGGCTATTACAACACGTATTCTGTTGGGAATTATACTGCTAGGCATGGTCACAATGGTGGCGAATTTCCGTCTAATCTACAGTTATATGACGAGCCCAATGATTATTTTTACGTTTACGTTGGCGCTGCTCATAAGTAAGTCACTCGTCCATCTCATCTTGCATGAATGCTCTTCCTCCTCGCCTTCTATAGTAAGAGGGCTACTGTAACGGAAGCTAATATATACGATGTGATTTGCAGCGCTGTTGGTTGACAGAGTGTTGGATTCGGTTGCACTGAAAATGGGAAAACCAACTAGTAATAGAGAGGTAACTGGGACGGATACATACTCCATGTTCCAGCTCAGTCCTATGACAACGGCTGTTTCTGACGACAATCCTTTGGATCATTAATTGGCAGCTACGAGCACGGGCTGTGTGAAATACATAAGAAACTAATGAAATCATATTCCTTTGAACGAAAATTTGTTTTCCATTGGGTTCTATTGATTTTCCCCCTAAGTCGGAGAAACAGCTACAAAATTCTTGGGGATTATATCCGTGCCAATTTGTCAATTATGACGAACACCACAAGCTCGACCGTGATTTATCTTCTTACCCACAGGTTCCATATGATTCGAGGTCTCCAGACTGATAACCACAGCCCAACTAATCACCACGCAACTACCATCTCCTCCGGGGTGAAAGTTGGCTAGTTAAAAAGGCAAGAATGATAGATAGCTCTGTCCTAAGCCACAAATTCAACCAAATCAAATCACAGCCTCCATTTCCTCTCCGCAACTCTCAGAGCCGTACTATCAACTCCGTCCCTCATCGTCCTACTCCGCAACTTCTAGAACAGGGAATTTTGCGGGCATGATCCGTCTTGGGTTCGAACCAGGACGACGTTATATTTAGAGAAGTCTAATACGTTGCAGTATTCCCGTAGGAAGTCTTCGTCTAGAGATAGGAGGCCGTTTACCACGGTTGCAGGGACATGGAGTATCCCTAAGATGGCGGCCGAGAAGACTATCTTTTTTGTTGTTAGATGGAGGGGTTTTGGAGTTAGTTTTCTACTTACTTTTTCATTTTAGGATTTTGGTAGTGAACTAGGGGTATTATCATATAGGTTTCCTCAGGCCTTTTGCGAGTGAGGGTTCTTTGTCTATGGATCTTTTGGTTGCGGCGGATTCGATAGACTACAGTTTCTGGTTAATATTTTTTCAACTTCCGGACTGGCACATATTCGAGATATAGATATCGAACATGAATGGAAAGCGGATATAATAAGAGCAAAAAGTTGCAAGAGGGGGTGGATTGGCGCCTGGAACATACTACTGCAGGCCATATACTGGTAATGGCCATATCCTTCCGTCCCTGGCCATCGCCAGCCCCTTGGTTAGGACACTCATTCCGACCTTGCCTAAAAGAATATGTTAAAATCCATCTGCCAATACCAAAAGTTTCAATCTTCATCAGGAGGATTCCTCTCCCGAGGGTCCAACCCAACAACACAATACAAGCAATAAATATGACTCACCCATGGCATACGCTGTCTTCCCTCTGAAAAACCTCGAATAAATCGGAGGCGATACAACAACAATCCTACCCTTCCACGCATTCTTCCCAAAATAAGGCAATGCCGCCAGCACACTAGCGTACGGCCCTTCAGGATTAACCTGTTGCATCAGTTGGAACCGTTTGACAGGCGTATTCTCAACGGATGACCACCATATGGCCCCGGAGTTGTAAACCAGGACATCCAGTTTACCGTGAGTGTCAACAGTCTGTTTCACGAGATGGTTGATGGCGTCGACGTCTCTGGTGTCCACTGCCGGTGCGATGGCTTCACCGCCCGCTTCCCGGATCTCCCGCTCTACCGTGTTAATGGTTGATTCTAGGGAATTGGGGTCGGGCGGGAAAGGGGTGGTTTTGCTAGGATCCGAAGTTGTTTTCGCAGATACAACCACTAGGTGGGTTTGTTTGATTAGCCAATGCTGTCCATGATACATGTGCTTGATATGTCTGTAGATATGTAGACTTGGAGGCTATAGCAGTACGAACCGGCATAACGTCTTTTGCCAGGTCTATAGCAATTTGACGTCCGATCCCGCGAGACGCTCAAATCACCAATGCCACCTGTTTGGTAGTTGCCATGGTTATTTTGATGTGTTATAAAAACGATAACCGATCAGCTACAAGAGTATTTATTATCTTTGCAAGGGGGGCAAAGGATGGGATGAACAAGAAATGGAGAACGGATGACCCCTTGCACTTTGTCTTAGTCAATTAAGCTCAACGTGAACACGATTGTATGATTCATTCATGATACGGCCATACCTTGCCTCAATCACGCCCGGATAGCTACCCTACCATCTAGATACTGGACAGAAAACGTGCTCGGCTCTGTGTCTCGGATCCCGATAAACGCGTCGGGCCGGGCAAATCGGTGATTAGTAACTAATTAACTTAACTAACTAGTTAACTAACTAGTTAGTTAGTTAACTAACTAGGATCTTATTAACTATCCAGGCTA
>JAFEJD010000067.1:0-18307 GCA_018296065.1 Blastomyces percursus
GTATAATAATCAAGTGAATAGAAAGAGTGTTAGTCTATAGTCTACGAATCTAGTTCCCTCCTCTTGTGTAGACTCCGTGCAGCTATACGAAGCAGCTCCTTCTTACCAGAGTCCTCATTATACCCCATCTATGGTTTTTATAGTCTCATGGATAGGAGGGGGCTCTGGAGAAGAAGGCGTGTTAGCAGGCTCAACAGAAGGAACAGGCAAGGGCCAAGCTGGGGAAGCTGAGGACCGCTATTTGGTGCTGGTTGCGGTCGCAATGGCGTAGGGCCTGGCGTTTGGAGGCTCCGGCTGCTGTGGTGTTTGTGGGTGTTCTTGGACAAAGCGGGAGCCACGGCGCAGGCAAACTTCATATCCTTGAATAAATCGAATTCGCTCCATTGATTCCTCATGCAAGAACCTCCACTGTCTTGCGAGCTGTTTTGGTGTTCGTCAGCGGTAGTCTCAGGCTCCAACACTTTAACCTTAGTAAGCAAGCTGGGCACCTGACACAGACAAGCTGATTGGCTGGGAAAAGAGGTCCGAGCAAGACGACCAAGACGAGGTCTACCAGAACGACGAAGCGAGTAGCCGCGAGGCTGACAGCGATCGGGTTAATGAAGCCAGTGACCGAGATAACCAAGATGAGTGCAGCCAGGGCCAGGAGAGGACCAGAGCTACTGGAAGGCTTCGCCGGAAGGATTCAAAGCCCTTATACAAACAGACACCGATACGCTCTGGAAAGGTCAAAAAACAATCCAAGGCAAAGTCGCGCTGCTACTTTTTGCCTTCGGCCAATGCTGGATTATCCAACTGATGGGGATGTGGGTATCAAGAGACATATTCAGCAGTTGATACCTCACCGTGAATCTTTGTGTTATCAGCACCTTCGGAAGTTTGCTGAAATAACCTCAAGGGTCCTAGTTGTCCAGGAAAATAGAGATGGAGAAGCTATGGCTGGGGCCGACAGCTCCTTCCAAAAACCAGTTCTGACCCGGCGACGTTCCGCTTCGGACAGTATCGATGGACCAGCCAAAAAAAGTCGCTTTGACACTTCTAGTCCTCACTTCCCTATAATCAGGGATAGCGTGTCGCTACGTGTTCCAACTCGTGATGAAGCCTTTTTGAGGCAGGTGATCAAGGAGATTGAGCAAAGACGGGATGCCAGGGGCTCACATGGTGGAATCACAAACAAGTTGATTCATGCCCTCTTAATCCGAAGTAAGACGGCCGATGATGGCATTGATGTGCATTTTTGGTCTGGGAGCCGTGCAAGTGTTGAATTGGGGAGCCGGTGCCACAGAAGACAGGCTGAGGAAAGAAGAGGAAGGCACCACAGAGATCAGTACAAGCAAGTAAATGGCTACGGCGTTAATGCGCTATATTTTGTATATATACGTGTTTGCATCTAGCACCATTCATGGGCAATCGCCCTGGATCTCCTCCATTCCACACCAGTGTTTGCTTTTTTCACCGGGATTAAAGCGGAGGTGAAGATTGCTGTATGAACTCAGATAATCACCCAGGTCAGCTGTTTGTATATTCCCAAGGGTTTTATGGCTTTCCTGGTCGTCCTGTCACTTTGAAACTGATCTGCGGGGAAAAGGGGTGAACAGCCAAATAAGGGAAAGAGGTGAGGGCATAAAAATAAAAGTCGACGGTAGCATTGTGGGCTGGCATGTCTCTAATCAGTGTTGTAGTAGATAATTTTTGGTCGAATTTAGATGGTGGATAGTGTGAGCAGTTGTGAGCAGGTCAAAGGTTGCTGGGAAGATCGCTCTCTTCATATGTACCACCACCATCATTTCTTACATGATGTCATTCTGTTTCTGCTGGGCCATATATTGGCATTCTGTCTGAAATTTACGCAAACGGGCTATTAAATGGTACTGGTTTGGTTCTAGACAATAGTATTTACCCATGGCCCGAGACAAGGTCGTTAATGCCGAAACCCTATTCATGGTCCTTTGCCGTGTACCCCCAGCAAAGCAAGGAACCAACAATGTCCAAACCTCCTCCCCCACTATATTGAGATAAATAGTTGCTGCTTTCTTTTGTTATGAAAGTCCAATTGATTTAAGTTCACGTGCCCCGTACGAATCATTACGCTTATTAAATATCCCCTGTATCGCATAGCTTCCCGAACCAATGGCTACGCACGATCACTCACGGCGGCATTCCCATACTCATGATGGTGGTGCGCATGGCCATACACATGAGATCCTCGATGGCCCTGGCTCATATCTGAATCGGGAGATGCCTGTTATTGAAGGGCGTGATTGGACGGATAGAGCGTTCACTATTGGCGTTGGAGGGTAGGATCTTATCTCCCCCTCTCTAGCCATCGATTTCAGCCATCTATTGGAGCGGAGTATATCACGATACGTTCTTATAGCGATACTATACGCGCTGACTTATATGTGTTAATATAGACCTGTAGGCTCAGGAAAGACAGCATTGATGCTTGCACTCTGTCTGGCTCTGCGTGACGAATATAACCTCGCTGTCGTGACGAATGATATATTTACCAGGTACGTTGGATGCTCCCTGTTACTGGTTACGACCAAAACACAAATCCTATCTCATGCCTTCCTTCCAATCTCAAAACAGAGAGGATGCCGAATTCCTCACTCGTAACAAAGCCCTGTCTCCCACGCGCATCCGCGCCATCGAAACCGGCGGCTGCCCGCACGCCGCCGTTCGTGAAGACATCAGCGCCAATTTACTCGCCCTGCAATCCCTCCAGAGACAATTCCAGAGCGATCTCCTCCTGATAGAATCCGGTGGCGACAACTTAGCCGCCAACTACTCGCGCGAACTGGCCGATTTCATCATTTACGTCATCGATGTAGCTGGCGGGGACAAGATCCCTAGGAAGGGCGGGCCGGGCATAACGGGAAGTGATTTGTTGGTCGTGAATAAGATTGATTTAGCCCAGGCGGTCGGGGCAGATTTGTCGGTTATGGAGAGGGATGCGGCGAAGATGAGAGAAGGGGGGCCGACGGTTTTCGCAGAGGTGAAGAGTGGGAAGGGGGTTGGCCATATTGTTGAGCTGATATTAAGCGCGTGGAAGGCTAGCGGGGCATATGATGTTAGTCTACAGCGGTGGAAGGATGGGGCGGTTAGAGGGTGCGGGCCTGTTTGAAGGACTAAAATGAGCTTGATCCCATTGCATATTTCGTATCTGTATTGTTTATGTTTAAGGAATCCATGTATCCATGGGCCTTCATATTCTAGCGCATGCGACAGAGACACATTTCAGAAGTGTTGGCGCGAGGCGAGCTAGTTCCCAATTCAAAATAGCATGCCGTAAGGGACGGACGGGGTTTCATACTTAGCAGTCATATAAATAGGTGGCAAAGCTCAACTGAAAGATTATGATTTCTATATTCTCCTTCTCCAAAAACTTTTTCTGATCCGTACAAATTGCATATCCGTTCCGAATCCAGTACTCCTGTGCGATGCATGCTGGAATAAAAATGATAAAAAAAAAAAAAAAAAAGAAGATACACCTATTATAACATCATGGGTATTTTCAAAAAATAAACCAAATGGCGAACGAAAAGTGTATTGGCGCAGAGTAATCCTTGACGGTAGCTGCATCGTTACTCGCCAATTTCCTGACCTCTGGCTTTCTGGGAAAACCCGACACAACAACACCCTAGGAGGATCGCACCCTCGCAAACCGTCCAAGGGCGGGCCCCAAACCAGCCTTCTCGCGCTGAAGATTCTCCTTCGCCCTAGACGACCGTTCTTTCCGCAACTCTTCAGCCTTGAGTCTCTTCTCATCAATAACATTCTTCCCCCCCTTCTTACGCAAATATTTGCGCAACGCACTATTCTTCCCACGGCCCCGATTCTTCAGCTTTTCAATAATATCATCAGGCTTCCTATCGAGGTCCCGCTCTTTTCTGCGCGTAGCCTCGCTCACGAGATCAAGATTGCCCACAAAGTCAGGGTTGAGCGATATCATCTCTGGCTGCAGCTTCGTAAGCAGTCCTCGGATTTCTGCCTCCTGTCGCTGCTTCGTGGTCTCGTATGGGTTGGCTTCGGAAGCGTCAAAGTTGGGCTCTCCGCTGCCCGGCACAATTAAGCTGGCAAATCCTTTCCCGTGCGACACGCCGAGAATATCATCATATGGACACCAGCGGACGCGCTCAACGCGCTTCCCATTTCCGTTCCAGGCCATATATGGACTTTGGACTTTCTCCTGCTCTGCGGCTGCAGCGGTGAACAATCCCTTCCAAACGCTGAGTTGTGTACCCCAACCAACGGCGGTGAGGCCGCGGTCGCTGATGGCTACACTGGAGCCAGGCTGGGGGACGAAGTAGTTATGAACCTCCTTCAACATGCGGATATCCCATACTGCCATGCGCAAATCCTGTCCTGTTGATACCATGTATCTGCCTTGTCGGTCAACCGCTACTGACCGGACTGGCCCGCGGTGGGTGAGTGCCTTGACGAGGGCTGTTGAGGAATTGGGAGACCAGAGGGACACGGTGCCATTGTGGTGTCCGACATGTAGGATGGCGTTATAGGGGTTTTGACAAAGGGAAGTCGGCGAGCCCTGACGAGTGGCTAGTTCTGCAACTAGTTGGCCGGTCGATGTGTCTGTGTACTTCAGATATCCACTGGTAGCCTGTAAAACAGGAAATGTGTTAGGAGATGCAGTGGTCAAAATTGGGCCATACTTTATATACTCACAACACTGGCAAGGAGAAAATGGTAAGGTAGAAATTCTAGATGTGTAGCCTCGACATGCTTGTTCAAACAATGTATCTCAACCCCGGCATGATCGTATATGTAGACATATTTCTTCTGCGCCACAGCGAAGAACTGATCGTTATGCAGCCATTTGGCATCTCTCACTGTCTCTCCGAGCTGCAGCTCGCATCCCAGCTTCCCGTCTCGCCAGTCCATGGTTGCGACATGACCTTTCCTCCCACCCAGCAGGAGCTTCCGTCCGTTTCTCGTATAATCAGCCGAGTAGGGGCCCAGGTCCTCCAGCTTGAGTTCGAATCCCTTTTTTGCCGTCTCTATGCCCACACTGTCCTTGATCTCATCTTGTCGTACTTTATATGTTTTCTCGAGCTCCCCTTCGGGTTCCAAGTAACCGTGCTCATTTTCCAGAAGGATCTCGGCGTCCTTAGCTTTTAATGCTGCATCTTTATATTTTGCTTCCAGGCTCTTTAGATTGCTTCGCAAGCTCCTGTCCTTCACGCTCTTCACATTGATTTGTTTGCCTCGTCCGTATGTTTTCCGCGCCTCTGCTAGTCGCTGCTTATCTTCCCGCGATTCGGCCATGTCTTTGTCGGAAGGTTTGCGGGTGACAGCCTTCGTTTTTGGAACTGCTTGAACCTCCATAGCTGTGACGAGTGGCTTTATATTAATTACTAAACAAACTCTTCATGAATGGCGCAGAACAGGCGCGTCATCGATGAATAGAATCTCCCATCTCGAAGCATTTTTTTCTGTGGCTTTGCGATTTTGGAAAATTGATGCCAAGATTTCACTTGTTGCAAACATGGCAAACGTCGCATCATGTGACCTGGCCTACATTGCAATTTATCGACGGCACAAAAAAATTAATATTCATATCGCAAAAGATATACCTAGACGGGAGAGGTAAGCGGATTTTTGCTATTCTATTTGGCCTATTGGCCATTACTTTACATACATTGCTATCAACCTGGCCTCCCTTCCTTTCAGGTTCAAGGGTTCCGGTTCGTGCGCCATGGCACCCAGCGCTGTGGCTATTCCACACCACCACCGGAATACCACCAAATCTATAAATAAGACGTTCAAGTCAAAGCATCTTTCCAAAGGCGCTCTAAAGGACTTATCCAAAGGTGGGCGCCTATTCGACAAAAAAGAAATAATAATAAATTAAAATGCCTCTTTTAGCTTTTATTATATTGTTGCGCATAGACTAATGTATTTTCACGATAGGCAAAATCGAGGAGAGGGGTAGTCGCAAAACTCCCCACCAACAATTGATGTCGAAGCTCGATCGCCGGAATCAAGCACGCCAGAAACAAAGACTGAAGCATCAAAACAAGTCCGAATCCGTGAGCATATTCTCAGGCCAGAATGGAGCACCAAGGCATGTTGCCGTTATCCCACTTGCAGACACCGTGGACACCGATGCTGCCATTAGGAGCTTGAACGAGAGCCTGGATATTCCGGAAACAGATATTCAAAGACATACGTGCCGTGTTCGCATAGAAAGATTTAAGCAGAATGTTATATACATTCCGACAAAAAAAGATTTGATTAGAGCACTGGATGCATGTCGCTTGGCAGATTTTGTCATTTTTATCCTGCCCGCGGACGATACACTGGACGAAGGGGCTGAGTTAATGCTGCGTGCGATTGAAGGTCAAGGAATATCCAATGTGCTTGCGGTAACACAGGTATGTAGCAGGTGCCCTTATGTACAAAGCTTTTGCTGTATTTCAGTAACTGATAATTACCAATTTCAGGGGCTCGAGAACATCATGCCTCCCAAAAAGCGCCCACAAATCACTGCTTCACTCAAGTCTTTTATCACACATTTCTTCCCCACACTAGACAAGGTACACTCGCTGGATTCAAGGCAGGAATGTTCTAACATTGTACGCGGCATATGTACGGCGACGCCAAAGGGGATTCGTTGGCGGGATGACAGAAGCTGGATGCTTATTGAGTCTATACAATGGCCCGAATCGTCTTCTGACACATCTAACGAAGTTGTGGTAACCGGTGTCGTACGGGGTAGAGGCTTGAAAGCGGACCGCTTGGTCCATATACCTACATGGGGTGATTATAAAATCTCATCAATCACCGTTGCGCCATTGCCCTCATCTAAACAGAAGAAGGCGGATCATGCAATGAATATCGACGACGCAGCGGAACCGCAAGTTTTGGATCAACCAAGTGCCGATTGTGACGATTTGGCTACAGTTGCCCCGGAGGAAGTCGTTATGATGGATGATACTTTTTCTATGGCTAATACGGAAAAGAAGGGGGTACTCCTTGATGACTACCACTATTTCTCGGATGGCGATGACAAGCATACAGCACGGCCCAGGCGCCTGCCCAAGGGCACGTCTGATTACCAGGCGGCATGGTACCTTGATGACCTCTCTGACTCCGGTTCTGACCTAGTGGATGAAATGGATGATGTCCATGAAGACATGGACCTGGACACTCCAGCCGGCCCTGAAGATGACTTTTCCAATACGGACAACAGAGGCGCTATGACTGAAGCTGGTGGCCCTTCCGAATATCCACAATCGGAGATGTTCCTCGACCCGTCGCCTGAAGATGAGGCGCAACAAATAGAAGAATATCGTGCCAGCCGAAAGAATGAAGCGAAAGAGGACTTAGAATTTCCCGATGAAATTGAGCTTCATCCGTCCACAATTGCACGAGAAAGACTAGCTAGATACAGGGGCCTCAAGAGCCTTAAGACAAGCAAGTGGGAAATGGAAGAAGACAGAGCACACGAGCCTGAAGACTGGCGTCGTCTGTTACAAATCGTTGATTACAAGGGCTCCAAAAACCAATGTCTTCGGGAAGCGCTCGTCGGTGGCGTCAGGGCCGGTTCCCGTGTTAACGTTCATCTCAGCGACGTACCTCTACACTTAAGGTCGCTCCCGTCACAGCCGACTTCTCTCTTCTCGCTCCTCCGACACGAACACAAACACGCCGTCGTTAACATCAACATGACTCTAAACTCCACCGTCGAAGAACCCGTTAAATCCAAAGAAGAACTAATCATCCAATGCGGCCCACGCCGTCTGGTTATCAAACCCCTCTTCTCCGCCGCCGGCAAAACTCCCAACAATGTCCACAAGTTCGACAGATACCTACACCCAGGCCGCAACGCTGTAGCCACATTCATCGGCCCGGTTTCCTGGGGTTCGATACCTGTTTTAATATTCAAAAACACAGCAACCACCGCAGCCGCAGACACCGAAGCCATGGATTCAAGCGCGGATAATGGAGAGCTCGATACCTGGGAACTCATTGGCTCCGGCACGACCATGGCACCAGACCATTCGCGCGTCGTTGCCAAGCGAGTCATCCTGACCGGCCACCCGTACAAGATCCACAAGAAGGTGGTCACCGTGCGGTACATGTTCTTCAACGCGGAGGATGTGAATTGGTTCAAGGCGCTGCAGCTGTGGACGAAGCGGGGCCGCAGCGGTTATATCAAGGAGAGTCTGGGGACTCATGGGTATTTCAAGGCGACGTTTGATGCGAAGATTAATCCTCAGGATGCCATTGGGATTAGCTTGTACAAGCGTGTTTTCCCCCGAAAGGCAGTCGCATGGGGAGAGCCAACGCGTTGATTGGTTCTCTCAAACGAAAAAAATATGCAGAGAAAAGAGTGTTTTTTGAATGCGCGAATTTTTATTCATTTTGCTTCTTATCATCTTCCTCTACCCTCTATTCGCATTGATTGATGGTTTTATGACATCCCCTTTGTTTTCTTTGACTTTAATTTAAACTCCCTTTTTGCATGGCGATAGAAAAGTGACAATAAAATCCACGATACTGCGGGTCCTGTTGTTGGTGGACTGGGAGAACCCCAGAGGGTGGACGAATATATGGTGAACACCAGATAGCATGCATAACGTATAGACAAAAATATTATGATTGATTTTACGAGTTTTAACTTAACACATTCTTCCCTTTATTCAACTCCCACCTCTTCCAAGTTACAAATTTACATGTAGGCTAGTTGTAAATTAAAACGATTTACCCCTAACAATAATTTATATTCATTGAGAATGAGAAACGTTCTAAGGTGATAAAAAACTGAAACGGACCCAAGAATTGAGAAGAACAGATACAAATAAAATGAAAAAAAGGAAACGTAATGGAAAGTGCAATTAGTTACCAATGATGAGCATGAAGCAGAGCACGGAACCCACTCCAATAACAATAAAAAAAAGTCATTGGCAACAATCCACGGGCAATTTACCCATGGTATCCTTCGTCATTAATATGGTCCACGATCTCGAGTCTTCCCAGTTGGGCGTGGCACAGGGCTTGCTGTGTCTGTTCTTCCGCCATCCTCTCCAGTTGCTGCACGTCAGCGGACGACGGTTCAAACAGACTATTATTTTCCTGGAGTAGTTGTTGTCCCATGTTCCTCTCACCCTGGCCTTGCCTCTCTTCCGCCTTTCTTTCCACTGGCTGCACATCAACAAGTAAAGGTTCCCGCGAGGGATTGTTCTCCATCTGTTGCCTCAGGTTCATCTTCATTTGGTCTTGCTCCTTTTCCCATTCGAGTCTCTTCTCGTCTCTTTCATCTCTAGCTCTCAGCATGTCAATTTGCTTTTGCAATTGTTCTTTGTCCAGGTAGTCATGCCCGATTCTTTTGAGAATGGATCCAACCATATACTGGTATCGCAAATGGCCGCCTACGGCATCGCTCACGTCGAAGTTTTCTACGCCTGGGACGCCAGAGATAGGTTGGAGACCAGCTATTCCGAATTGGGCACTGTTTGCACGGTACAAAAATCCGAGGATCGAGTCGTTAAGTGAGAAGACATTGGCCAGTCTACCACTAACAACCGTCCGCATCAACCGCCAATGGCTCGTTGTCGACGGAATCGGCGATCCAATAAGTATAGCAGATTCAACCAATCCATACGCTCGTCTTCTCGCAAGGCTTATGAGGCAAGAAAATATCACACGAGCACCCAAAGAATAACCGATCAGCGTTACTGGACGTTCACCCTGAGCTTTGTTGATTAACGCGTCCGCAAGGACCTGGCCAGCCTTATCAGCGCGAATTTTAGCGATACTAAACGGGTTATCGATTATCTGTGAAAGCTTTAGCAGGGCAACGGGCCACATCACAGCGCCAATGATTGGTGCGAAAACGGTTCCAGTAATAGCCTGTTTGGATGCAAAAGCCCAAGCTGTATTTCTCACCACAGTCGACAGCGCGTTGCCGAGTTTCACCAGGGCTTTAAACTCCCACCGCAGGGCAAATGCTTGGGAATCCCGTCCAAGAACCCGCCAGGGGTTTACGAAATCTTCTTGTTCAGTAAGCCAGCCGCTAATAGCTATTGTAACCCGAAGACGTTGATCCGTGCGTACGGAAGCTATATTTTCTCCCTCTGAAGCTGTTGGCGTGTGGATGGGAAGGAATGCAAAATCTTCAACTTCTCGTGCGTACCGGTCCATCATCTTGCCTGTCATTCTTGCACCATAGGCCCCAAATATCCCTCCAATAATGGCAGTACTACTAGCAACTGAGCCAAGATATCCCGCTGCAACGGTCGCTCCAAGTCCAAGACCACCCATCACCACACCAATACCGGCAGCAACAAAGGGTGCAGCTAGTCCTCCCGTGATCCCAATGAGCACACCTCCTGCGATGGACGCAAGTCCGACTTTCCACTTTCTTGATGTTTTCGTCTTTTCAACCTTTGCCTTGGCTTCTTCATCTGCCGACATAATTTTTGCAGTCTGTAACAAACCTTCTGTAACCTTTATCTCATCTTCAACCAGGTCGTCCATTGACAGTCCAAGGCTAGAAACCACTCTGAGCAGAAGGACTCGCGAATGTGCACTGTAGTGTTGAAGGCTTAGAAGTAAAAGGAGAACCGAATGAAGAATGATTAATTTCGTGGCACGTGGAAGTTCCTTAAGGGGGGTTTCGATTGGTGGATACCTACGAGTATCCGATGTGGTGGTGGTGGTAGTGCTCTGTGCTCTCTCATTAATATGGCCCTCGTGTTGCTGCTGCCTGTTGTGAAGTTCTGGATGATCAGGGGCATTTATGATATCCCCAACGCGATAAATGACTGAATCTTTCCAGGTACTAAAATACCGAAATGCTTCCGCCTCAACTTTGACTTCCATTGTAGATGGCTTTCGGGATGTAGGGGCCGGGTTTTCTTGCTTGAGAGCACTCGGATCGGGATTGTCTGGGGATAGTCCGTTATCACTTTGCTGATGCCTCGGATGCCCCATGTCGAAATGATCACAAATTGTTTGCTGCATTTGATCCATGATATCCACAATTAGCAAGGCCAGATTCTGTCTCTCGTTTAGACTTAGAATTGATGTTAGGTCAACATCATTTCGTGTTTGTTGTGTCTGTTTTACTACTTTCGGCTGGCCGCCCTGGCCGCTCCATGACGTGGGCGAATCCATGTGCGCACTGTCGAAGGGAGGAAGCGTAGGTGCCGGGGTAATTGATCTATATTACTCGAAATCCACACTCCACACGGATCAAGCACCTAGTAAATGATCATGGCAGAACATAGAGTAATCGAATTGAGGGAAATGTTGTACAGTATAGTAAACAAACGGTGATCAGACGATGTACTGACGAACGAAGAAGGCGAAGTGGAACGACAGCTGCCAGCCTGATGAGTCAGCACCGAGCTTCTGTGGTAGGGTAGGAGCCTTGTATGTACGAAGATCGAAGAGACAAATTGCGATGAGACGAACGCGTGCGAAGGCTGAGGAGATATTCAGATGTTGGATGAGCTTGGAATGTAGGTACGGGGAAAACCGGTTCCATCTTTTAAATCCCCGTCGTTTTCTGAGCCGTTCGTTTAGCTTGACTGGACCACAAAATACCTCCCCATTGTTTTCGAGGCTGGTTTCAAGGGATCACCATCCCACACCTCCCCATCCGGGTTGTTAAGTCTCTTAGGTCTTGTGCGGTGAATTCGTCTGCTTCGTCCTACATAGCGCTCTTGTTTCAGAGACGCATCGAGGGTCTTTAGGTTGATTCTATTTTCCTCCTGTGCTTCCTCGGTCTCGTCACGGATACTTCGCAGTGGTGTAACACCCGTGGTATCAATGCTCTGGACTTCCTTTACAAAATGAATTTGTGATTCAAGGATTTTGAGCATCTCCGCCTCTTCTTCAGCGCTTGAGGGTGGTGGAAGTGCAGAAAGCCGGAGGAGATTGTGGAGCTGCTTTGAGGATATCGTGCGCGTCTGGGGAAAGGATGTGCGCTGCGGTAGGAGAGATTTGACGGACCAACTTGGTTTCGAGAGAATGGAAGCTGGATCTTCAGTGGAACCGGTTGCTGATGGCGGGTTCTGTTGAATACTTCTCGCGCCCACGCACTGTGTTGTTCTGTGAATCGTTCGCAGGAGTGGTCGTGCAGACCAGATGCGGTTGAGAGCCATTGGGCCGATGTAGAATGTAAAATAGTTAAAATAGGCTGAATTTGTTAACTCGCGCTCTGTATGACTTCTTTGTTCACTTAATCTGAGGCCAATTGGTGGATGTATCAGACAGAGATGCAGTTGTATAATCGTCAACTCGAAAAAACCAGAGGCTGATATCGTGGGCAAATTTCTAGCTCGGTCGTGGCTCTAACCAGATGCTGTGGCCGTAGCGTAACTAACGTTAATTAGTGCGGCCAGCTCAAACCACTCCGACCCCGCCAAGCCCATGACAACATATCTCGGCAAACATCCTCGACTAGAGCCGCTATACGCATCCCAAATCTACGATATCCCAACCATCCAATACATCAGACTGTAATTTTACGGGGCTCTTCAAGTTCTTCAGTGTGCCCGTATCCCCTATACTGTTGCAATCATGGCACAGGATCCCCGAGTCCTACTGCAGAAGGTGGGCTATGATATCGGTTCCCCGCTTTCCACCCCGTTTCTGACCCCGACCCAACAAGCTGAAAATATGACAGGCAGATAAAGCGCTCCAAAGCGCTTCAGGCGGGTTCAGTCTTTTTGGTGGACGAACAGAGAAATATGAAAATGCGGCAGACCTCTATTCACAAGCCGCGAATGCCTTCCGGGCACAGAAGATGAGTTGGTCTACCACCCCACCCTCCTCCCCGCTCAGCTCGGGCATTTTGCCTGCTCAGCTTGACCATTCCTTAGGAACCGTCGCAAACGAAAATTCATAGCTAACATGGCGGTAATATAGATAAGGAAGCGGGTATGGCGTTTGAGAAAGCAGCAGCTGTTTTCACCAACAACCTCAACGAACCAGACGATGCGGCCAACATCCTCACTGAGGCCTTTAAGGTATACCGAAAGACGGATCCCGAAGATGCCGCCCGCGTGCTGCAGGTTGCTATTCAACATTACATTTCTAAGGGAAACTTCAGACGAGCTGCGACTCATCAACAAAACTTGGCTGAAATATACGAGGTGGAAATTGGCGACGAAGGACGGGCGTTGGAAGCCTACGAGAAGGCCGCGGAATGGTTTGAAGGTGATAACGCGGAAGCGTAAGCGTCTTTTCCGTATCCTCGTCAGCCTTGTTTCAAGGAACGTAAGCAAGAAAGCGGAATATACTGATCATGGATATATTTCCTTTCTTCACAGGCTGGCGAACAAGCATTATCTCAAAGTCGCAGACCTCGCCGCGCTCAAGGGGGATTACTACAAAGCCATCGAGCACTTTGAGCGCGTCGCCAAATCCTCTATTAACAATAACCTGATGAAATATTCCGTAAAGGATTATTTCTTGAAAGCTGGCATCTGCCACCTTGCGTCAAATGTAAGGAATTCATAGCCAGCCAGGTTTTCCCCCCCCCCATTCTTCAAGCAGAGACAACTAAAACCATTTCACTCTATTGCGCAGGACCTCGTCGCCACCAACCGCGCTCTGCAAAACTACCGAGACCTAGATAACTCCTTCACAACGACACGCGAACACATGCTCCTTGTCGATCTGGCACACGCTGTTGAGCAGGGTGACGCTGAGTCCTTTGGGGACAAGCTATTCCAATACGATCAGTTAAGCAAGCTGGACAAGTGGAAGACGGCGATATTTCTCCGTGTCAAGAATAATATCGAAGAGCCTGGAGAAGATTTCTCGTGATTTTTTTTTTTTTTTCCCTCCCTCTCTTGACACTATTCCACGATTTCTGCCGTCCTTTCCATACGTTTTTCATCGTCAAACATTTCCATCCATCTTCTTTTACCCACAGAGTCGTCCCTGCGGCTTTCGGTTTCTCCCTTTCCTCCAACTCCTCTCATATTTATATATCTAAGCATAGGGCTTCTGATCGTTTAGAAGGTTATCTTTCCCCGCTTTTTTCCTTTCATCTTAATTTTGGAATCCCAGAGAGGTGAAATAATAGCCAGGAGGTCTTAGGGTTTTATGAGGCATTGTTGTGTATTAGGAACGGATTTTCATATGTATGGGTGACCACTCCCCTGGTTCCTGCGCGGATTGTATCCCCACGGGAGATGATAATATGAACTATAAATATCAACCAAAGGCACATTTTTACATTTCCAGTCCCTTGTTCAATTCTACCAAAGTCAGCTGTTATCATGAGCTACTACGACTTTGAAGAAGTAGGGCGAAGAGAAGAACCATGTGGCCTTAATTTTTCTAGACATTGGCAAATATCTAGTTATCACTTTGCAACGAGATCCCGGTTTCCTTCCTTAGAGTGGCATATTCAGGGGTAGTGAGTTGGCCATACCGGTATAGTAGAAAAGGTACAGAATAGCAATCCATCAGTGTCAAATTTGATATCACTTAAATATTTCTCATTATCCAGCTCTCTATTGTTAAAACTCCCTCTCCTGTTCACAATTTCGGATATAAGACATCACCACTACAAACGGATTTCGGGCGAAGTTTTTCCCTTTCTCCACGTTCCTGGGCAGATAAAAATTTCGAAAGCAGCGAATACCCTCCCTCCATAGTGACCATCATCTTCCCCACTCGTTCCAACAAGCTATCCTCATCCTAAATTTAGGCAGCTCATATTCACGTTAATATGGTAACGAGAATATACCTTTCCGTTCTCCAACCAAGAAAAAAGTAAAAAGAATTAAAGAGATTCACTGTCACCATGCTCTGCTAGTTTACGAGTTTATTTTGACCCAAACTTACCTACTCCAAAGATACTGAAATTGACGTACGGCCATTGCTACCAGGCAGCATGAATTCAAAATACTCATCCGCCTCCAGCAACTTAACAACGGCCTTGCTAACCCCCTTAGCGGACAGGGCATGTGCGCCGCCGGTAATAGGGTTGGACGAGGAGGAAAGGGGTCTTCCCAGGTCCAACCCGGAACACCATTGCACCTGTGCCTGTGATTGTGCCTGTCCAAGTCCTTCCAACCGTTCCTCTGTCTCAAGTGTCTTCTTCATCCACTGCTCGATAATCGGCAGCTGGATTTCCCTAATAACTGCCTGCTGAATAGAGCGTTCCCCGAGACTCATACTATAGCTCTTCTTCGCAATATACGTGCAGATCGCCTTTTCATCGCCTTCAAAGTCAAGATGAATAGGGCCCAAAAATACGGATGCATTCGTAGCTGCAGGTTTTGCAGCGTAGACATCGTCGCATGGAACGGTAGAGGTGGCTAGGCGAGAGCTTAAGTCGTGAATATATTTGTACGCCAGCATATCGGTTTCAGAGCTGGAGTAGGGGAAGAATGGGATCATGGCATCCACGCGGCTAGTTAGGGAGGACTGCATAATCTCGATTTGTTTAGTTAAGGCTTTATATAACTTTTATTATTCGCTAACGAAGGGAATTGAGTTGAATTTCTTTTAAACATACACCATAACTTTTTATGAAGTCCCTTTTCAGCGCTTTGTCTAGTTCGTTCCAGGGAGCTGAGTGTAATTCGCTCTTGGAGGCTTTTCTCAGATATCTTGCGTAAAAATCGAGTATTGTGTTTTCACCGTCGGATACAGAGAGAATACAGACGGTTTTCGAGTTCACCGCGATGCTACTGTTAGTTTTATCCCAGTCGGTACCTAGAGTGACTCGGAAGAGTTAGTTTGGCATAGCTCTATATCAAACAGAAGAGTAGACCTTGGTAGGCTTCGGTTTGTTGGTTCAGGGAAAAATGAGTATCGATACAAACTCACCTTGCGGAGGACCATCTAGGAGCGTAACTAGAGTCGAAAGGCCAATTTTGTCCGGGTCATCGATATACACCACTTCCAACCCACCCGGCTGGTGAGTGGAAACTTCTTTAGAGGATATACGTTCAGTAACTGAACATTTGTTCATCTTTTTCATGCGGGTATCAATTGTGTTAAGAGATATTACTTTGCCAACACTGGCAGCTAGCTGTGCCTGGCCATGGCCTGGAGGACCGACAAATGCGAGCATTAATGGCCCGTTACTGCTTGGAAGTAAAAGATGAGATTGGAAGTAAAAGATGAGATTGGACATATTCGGTCACGCGTTTTATAGCGAGACTCTGCCCGATCAAGAAATACGGGGCCCGGAGGAGAGATACTGTCCCTTGTACATCGGCATTCTGTCTTTCCTGCTTTGTTAGAGGGATTAGTTTGCTTGAGGTCAGAAGGTGATATTTTAGGCCAAAGTCCATTCTCTTTAAAATTGAGACGCGATGTATACTGCTGCACCAGAGAGTCAAGGGCGTTGAGTCGCCGCCAGGCAGTGACTCTTCATCATCGCCGAACGTCTTGCAGTTACCTCCGTCCCAAAGATCCTGAGGAATAGAATGAGGATTCGCCCCAAGGCTCAGGAGCGTCTGGATAACAGTAACCGTTGTTGCTTGTTGCAAAAGTGCAAATGCAAGAAGCGGGATATCAAAGTTATGCTCTGTTGCATTAGGATTAGCCCCATTGTCAACAAGTAGCTTTATAATATCGGGGTCGTTCCGCTTGACTGCTTCAAAGATAGCAGAGAACCCATCAATGCCTTTATTGAGCGCTTTGTGCACACGTTCAGGAGGATTCGTATCGAGCATGAGCTTGATGGCAGTGTAGTCCATATTAGACTGAAGAGCCCTGATAACAGCCTCAGCCAAGGTAAGGCATTCAGATCGTTCCGCTGGAGTAGTTGATTTAATTTTGGAAGGCGAATTCTCCGTCGTAGGGTTTGAAATCTATTAAATACTTAGCATATATGCAATAGAATTGCACGGAGATGGTATCATTCCCAAGGCTTGAATAGTGTCAACTCATACCACATCCTCTATGATATCGTCATTACCCGCTAACGAAATTAGGTCTATAGTATGTCGTCGGTTTGATTTGGGCTCTGATACTAGTAAGTGACTATCCTAAAACTCGAAAGGAGTGGCAATACGGAAGGGTAGGGCAATCGTATCCATACCAGACCTGGCAGTGGACGATGGTTTCTTCGCAACCTGGCCGGTATCGCGATGTGCATAAATACAGGAATCCGCTGTATACTTGCATCTACCATCGTGCCAATAGTAACAGGTTATTGCCTTCCTTGAGGCGCGGCTGGGAACCATGATTCGCTTAAATGGGCGGTGCGACTGTAATTTGAGAGCCTGGAGCTAAGGTTGCTTGAAAAACCAACGAAGCACTCTGACGCAGTATAATAAAAGAGAAGAAAAGAAAAACAGAAGAAAGTCTAGGGAGATAGGTTGGAGGAAGTAGAATATATCCGGTGTCAGATAGGTGAAACGATTCCACCCTTCACTCGCTGGAAAGAATGTCTAGAAATGCACTTAAAGGAGAGCTATTGAATCAGTCCTTCGATCAACTGCGAGAAATTAACTGAAAGTGCTAGGCAAAAGATAGTTAATATTCCAATCTGCCAGTATTGGTTACTGTGAAAGGTGCCCACTGCTCGTAACTCCGTCAATGCAGTTTACATCGGTAGTTTCTAGAAGATGCAGATTTTCCTCCTCCGGATTAGGGCGAGCGTCTCCCTCCCACAGTCTTCTCAGTGCCATGGCTGTTGTAAGTCCTCTGGTAGCCAGTACTCTGCGTAGCACAAAGTGCCATAGTTGCCAATTTTTCGGGTTGACTCTTTCTCCTTTGATTGTGAACGGGGTGTAGTTCGATCGGTTTGTTCGAGGAAATGCACTATAACTGTTACAGAGAAGAGCCATTGATATCTACAACCAGGCAGTTACACTCCCAGCCATTTTCAGTTGCTTATTGTATTGGAGGGACGGCTCTGCGGGGTTTATGGGTAAGATGGGCTACCTGAGCGGGCCAGATCCGCCCATGTAGCCACTCGAGCTGCGGAGCCAGCGCAGGGATTGAAGGGGCTCACACTCTCGTCTGGGGAATGAAATATTGGAGAGTAGCCTTACCTTTGCTGATTGCGATACTATGGAGCAAGGGACGTCACGATCTAAGTCTACCGGCAAAGGCAAAGGGTGTGAAGCAGATGTAAGAGTAGTTGTTATGTCTGTGAGCACCTTCAATTTTATCCTCCTTTCCAGGGAACTTGGTACAAGAACCAAGTTGCATCGATGGATATTACATAGGATTTCCGGCCCAGATATGTCACTTGCTGCTATTATTGTTGTCAGTTTTGTTGTCACACGTTTTGCTCCCTGAATTTTTCTGTTTATCTAGACTAACGTGATCATCCACCTAACGATCGCTCCCACCT
>JAFEJD010000672.1:0-24525 GCA_018296065.1 Blastomyces percursus
ACATTTGCTATTGGATTGCTCTGTCTTTGATCAAGAAAGAAAGAATATTCAGCAAAAGCTGGATATTCCTCAATTGAGTCTTAAACTACTTTTTGAGACTCAAGTGGGTTTAAAATGGCTTGTTCAGTTCTTACAATCTACTAGTGTAGCCACAAGAAGTTGGCTTTCATCAATGTGAACATTCTCTTGATATTTTCTCTTACTGTGTGTGTGTGTGTGTGTGTTGTTAAGTTGTGTGAACAATTTCACTCTTTTAAAATTCTTCAGTTCCCTACTTTCTGAGTGAAAGAAAATCTCATATTGCCTTGAAAAACTTTGTCACTCTCTACTGTTTTCTTATATGTTTGTTTTGTACAATAGTTTGTCAAATCCTGTTCTGTTTTAAAACTAGCAGGTAGTCTTCATAGTCATTGACTACATAAGACTATAATGAAGAATAATAATAATAATAATTAGTGACGTCGAGGGTGTCTTTTTTTTTTTTTTTGTTGACGGGACCGGGGACGATAGCTAGTGGAAACTGCCATTTTTGATTTCCTTTTGCTTAATATTTTTCTAGGAGCATGCGTATTGACAAACCAGTTTTGAGAAACTGCCTTTTCGCTCCATGGAAATCCTCCAGATCCTAGTTCTGCGTATCAGCTTTATTTACCTTTTCTCATGCATGCCTAGTTTCGAGGAGTATCTAAGATACATAGGACAGAGGAATATTTTTGCCTGCCTAAATTCTCCTTAAAATCATGCTGCAATACTCCATCCACTCCGCACATATCTTACCATGCATGAGTGAGCAGCCGGGGATGTATTAAGTAGGCCAGACTCACCTGTCATGATAAGCTTTCAAAGTTTGGCATTGGTTCATTCATCGGAGTCACAGACAACAGAATCTTACTAGTGCTTTTATCCAATTTTACTCCCTGGTTGTTGGCATAATTTTTCTCTCTTTGCTCATTTATCACTTTCGTATCACACCCCACCATTCTTCCCAGCAATATTTCTACACAATACAGCACTAATAAGTGGCAATTTAGGTTTTTAGCAATGTTAATTGCAGCCATGCTACATGATAAACTCTTCATTGTCTTTCTTTATTTAACAGTATCGTATTTCGATTTCTACACCTGCTCCTCCTGCTGCCCGAAAATCGAGATCTACTAGATGAGATGGATGTACTGTATGGTTAACTCATGTCTTCTATTCTCGCTTAGCATTCCAATTGGTTCTATCCACTCCTCTAGCAGCCAGCCAATGGTAACTCAGTGACGACAACCTTGTTCAACAACGCTCACACATCGATTAGCATACGGACAGTAGACCTTTCGCAACATCAAGCAGTGAAATGGCGTGTATCAGCGCGATATATTGAACAATAAGCTCCGCAATTCTCCTTACACTCCTAGAGCCCATAGGGGAGGAGGATCTTAACTTTGTGAGATCTTTCCATCTGAAGTCGAATACTCCACCCAACAACCCTCGCTCTGTCAATATATATATACCGTTTGCCCCGCGTTCAACCATGGCAACAGAAGCGGCGGCAGCTCCAGCGCTAGTGCAAGAAATCCCCTGGCATGAAGCATTCCCAGCGCCAAGGACTAAAGCTGCAGTCGTTTCGCGCTCAGAAGTCCTTGGGTGGCTGAAGGATGTCTCGAAAAAGAGTGCGCCGGTAGACGCTGTGCTGGTAGATGTGAGAAGGGCGGACCATGAGGTATGCTTGGTGTTTTTCTATAAATTGTTCGTGTTTGATGTAGCGGATTTTCGCAATGTAGACATAAGATGAGATCGCATGTCTCTCCTGAGCTAGAGTCTTTCATGCATGCATTGAGTTATGCGAGGTCCAGGTAGCCTAGTATAGACCTTTTCTTTTCAATTGGAGGAAATCTATGGTGGACCTAGGAATAAAAAGGAAAGGGGGTTTCGGGCTGGGACGCTACATTGTTCAACACTCTTGGACGGCAAAGAATCTAACAGATACATGGAAACAAATTAAACATTCAGGGCGGCACAATATCCACATCCATTAACCTCCCTGCTCAAAGCCTCTACCCGTCCATCCCCACTCTATACGCGATATTCAAGCAGGCCGGTGTCAAGAAGGTCATCTGGTATTGCGGTTCGTATGGCCGTTGCATTTTTTATTTTTATTTTTATTTTTTTATTTTATTTATTTCCCATTCATTCAATTGCTATCATTCCTCTCCATCCTCTCGTTTTTTCACGATGCCAACACACCCGCACCACTTACTCATATTGATTCATTTAGGTTCATCCCGCGGACGCGGAACCCGCGCGAGTTGCTGGTTTGCAGATTATATCCTGGAGAGAGAGGGTGAAGGTGCCGGAGGAATGCAGAGTCTGGTACTGGAGGGGGGGATTAAGGGTTGGGTCGCTGCTGGGGAGGAGTATGTGGAACATATCGTCGGGTACGAGGCATCCGTTTGGAAAGCTATCGAGGGTGCCTAGGAATAAAGAAGACTAAGTGACGAGATACGAGTATGTATGAAGTGCAAGGTACCGCAGTTGACCTTTAAGAAATATTCAATAACTAATTGTATTTCTATCGTTTGCCTACGATGATAATTGGTATACGTATGTATATCGCTGCAAGCTGCATATGCAGCACGACTGTAAGCTTATACAGGCTGCGAATACCCACAGGGAATAAATATAGGGCAGAAGTATAATGACAGAGTAATAATAAAAACATGAAAATAAAACTAAGAACGCCAGAAACGGACAAAATAGATAACGTCAAGACACCACCACCGCCGGGGGGAAACTATTCGGGAACAATCGAGAAAATACTTTATGCAAAAGAATTGAAATAATCGAGAGGGACGAGGAGACCACCTGGAGGCTACAATTTTTCGATAGCCTTCAGAAGAACATCCATACCCTTTTCAGTTATAGCACCACGACCGTCTCCCGCCTCCATATTACTCCTATCTTTCAGAACCCATGCAACATCACTCCACCATCCTAAACCAATGAGCCCGCCCCCTTTCCTGCGCTCAAGACTTTCTTTCAACCGGCTGGTATGCTCCCACTGCTTCGCGGCAACTTCTGCCCGCTCAACTACCTTGTCCGGAATCCCGCACATGGAAGCACAGTGCATGCCGAAGCTTCCTTCCGCAACACCATCTTCGAGCTTATATAGGAACGTAACACGCTTCTGTTCTTCGTCCACATGGATGCGCATTCGTCGCGGGGCTATCTCCGGATGCCCTTCGAATTCGGCGGTAAGTGAGTGATAATGGGTCGCGAAGAAGCCCAGAGCTCCAATGTGAGTAGCAACATGGTGAAGCACAGCTTGGGCCACCGCCACGCCGTCATACGAGCTTGTCCCACGACCCAGTTCGTCTAGAATAACCAGGGAGCGAGGTGTGGCTTCCGATAGAATCTTCTTGGTTTCAGACAGTTCAACAAAGAACGTTGACTGTGATGCAAATATATTGTCGTTGGCACCGAGGCGGGACATTACACGGTCGACGGGTGTTAGGCGCGCGGATTTGCAGGGAACGTAGCAGCCGATTTGCGCCATGATTACGGCAGTGCAAGTCTACGGGAATATAGAGTTAGTATTGCGATATTTATCAGATATAGAGGCACATGGGATAAAGGAAATACTAACCATGCGCAATATGGTGGATTTACCGGCAGCGTTAGCACCAGTGAGTAGGTTGATATTTGGGGTATCTCCTCCCAGCTTTACATCATTGGGGATAAAGTCGCCCACGTTGGGCAACATGCATGGATGTCGAAGGTCTTCGAACTCCAGGACACTACGTTCATCATCCACAAACACTGGGCGACAGCTCGGGTATCCCAAAGCTGAGGAAGCTCTTGCTAAACTAATCAAACAATCAAGTTGCGCGATGACTCTCACGGCTTCTAGCCACGTCGAGTAGTTTTCGTCGAATCGAGCATAGAACCGACCTGCAACCTCCTTGAGGATCTGGCTATGAGTCTCCTGTGCTTCCTGAAGCTCGCGAATAAGGCTGCGTAACTCAGGGAAATAGAAACGTTTTGCCTGCTTCGTCGCTGACATTTGATCCCAGCTTTTTGGGACGTTTTTGATTTTGATTGGCACTTCAAGTTGATAAATTTCTTTTCCGTTATCCCGATAAACGATCGCATTTGAACCCAGCTGTTTTCTAACTTCTTTGAGAAGTTGATCGAGATCACTTTCTATTTCAGAGATTCTGTCGTGAGAAGCATCGAAATCTTCCTCGACGCCGGCTTCTGGTACAAGAATACCAGAATCTTTAGCTTTGGCACGATCGAAGGCAGTTTTCCAGTACTGCAAATGACCACTCAAATCGGGCATTGAAGTGACTAGTTGTCCAATGACTCCCTCTCCGGGTCCAGTCTCTTTTAGCAGGCCCATCGTGTAATCAATATGCTCGAATCCTTCAAGAACACGCAGGAAATCTTGAGCTTTACAGTTTCCGGCGTGGACCCGAGAAATAAGTCTCTCAAGATCAGGCATTTTGCTCAACTGAGATGAGAATAGGCTTTGGACGCTCCTCTCTGCGTTTAAAGCGTCAACCGCATCGAGTCGTGCGTTTATCTTCTTGGTATCCATCAATGGGTGGCAAACCCATTGTTTGAACATCCTTTTTCCGAACGCTGTAGTGCACCGATTGAGGAGTTGGAAGAGTGTTCCCTCTTGACCTCCGTCAATTGAATTGGCGAATATTTCGAGGTTTATCAAAGTCTGGCCGTCCAGAACAAGACTGGTTGTCTTTTTGATCGGATCATACCAGGTGAAGTTTCCGATTGTGACCAAATCTCGTTCGATTTTTAGCATCCTTAAGTATTGCACCAAAGCTCCAAACGCCGACATGACAAATTCTTTGTCCCGTGCATGTCGTAGCGCTTCTGGCCAGGCCTTGATGTTGTCGCCATCCTCTGAAACAAAATAATTACTAGCATCAAGCTCCCGCACTGTAATATCGGCTTCCCAGAACTCTTTGCAAGGCTTTAAATAATTCCAGAGGGTAGTGGGCCCAGTGTTATTTTTCAGGATCCGCAAAGCCTTAGTAGACATGACAGACTTCTCAAGAAGTAATTCTTGCGGTCGAGTTTGGGCAACAAACGTCTCAAACTTCGTCATATCGGCATCGTCAATAAACTCTGCTAGATAAAACTGGCCGGTAGCAGTATCGACGAAAGCAATACCGAAAGCTGGTAGATCATTGACCAACGCCTCCTTGATAGCCACACAATAAGTTGACATGTCATCTTGAAGCATAGACCCATCCACAAGAGTTCCGGAAGTAAGGACACAGGCCAATTCACGCCGAATGATTTTGTCTTGCTTCCCTGGCTCACCATTGGTTTTACCCTGCTTCTCCCGCATCTCTTTACCTAGGGCGCTCTCGCTTTGATCCACCCGCGCGATCTTGAAGCCCTTAGCAACAAATTGATTCGCCCAATGATCTAAGCTCATCTCCGGTACCCCAACCATTCGCATATTCACACGGTCTGTGAGTTTCAGATCGAAGAGCTGATGTCCAATGGTAGCATCATTTTCATAGAGTTCGTAAAATTTGCCCTTCTTGAAAAATACAACTGTGTCCCAGAATTTTTGTTTGATTTCCCAGTATTGCTTTTCAAAGGGAGAGAACTTCGACCACGCTAGAGGAGGGATGTAAATGGTCCGGGGGTCATAGTCAGGATGGCCAGGGGGATTTCGGTCAATGTCCGTTATATTTGCCAACCAAGGATACCGTTGCTCAGGCTCACTCGTATGCGCCTTCACCTTTTTCTTCTCCCCTGGTACGGCATTCCTTGTGACAACAGCCCGTGGTTTTGGCGGTTCCGTGTCGTTAGGGTCATAAGTCCATTTCAAGGCAGAACCAGCACAAGCATCTGCAAGGTCAAGATCAAGGTCATCGTCTTGTACTAGGGTTGATTTAGAAGAAGAGAATTTGGAAGTAACATTAGAAGACCGCTTGCGTTTTTTCGATGGCTTCACTTCATCCTCCGAATCATCTGGGACAACGAAATCGTCCAGGTCTGCAAACAGTTAGTTTCAATCAAATTGAATAATAGGTATAGATTGTACTGACCATCGTCCGAAAATTCGTGGTCATCCTTGAATTCATCTTCGTACTTCGAGGAGGCAGTGGCTTTTCTCCTTTTAAGGGACCTTCCTCTGCTAGATTTTCTGTGGATCGGCAAGACGTCCTCGTCGTCTGATTCTAGGTAGCTCTGAATAGCTTTCTTTGCCTATATGCAATAATTGAATAGGTCAACACGCGCTCTTCTTAGATCTGAGAAAATATATAACGAAATATATAAGATATAAGCTTACCCGACGTGTAGGTGTGACCGAGCTTCGATCAGCTCCTTCATCACCAACCTGTAGAGCAACAACTGTTAGAATATAATATGGGAAAGACGCCCGGGCACCATCAACCAGACTCCCAGTACTTGCCTTCGCCTTCTCGTCATCCTGTACTACAGATGAACCCTCCACGCCAGTATCCTCCTCATCATACCCGGGTGCATCACTACTTGGAACCGGGGTGATGCTCTGCCCACCAGTGGTGACATTCCTATTCCCTCCAATATCCAATGATCTTGGCGTATCAGTCCCAAACCTCGATCCAGGATGTCGGCGGGATTTCCGGTCTGAAGTAGCTCGTTGAGCAGGAGAGGATACTGGTTCCTGGCTTGCATCGTTCTGGCGAGCGGAGGAGGCAGCAGAAGTCGACGGTGAAGATTTCTGAAAGAAGCCTAGGATTGACTTTTGGCTCTTCATATTCTGGATGTTAGGAGATGACCTCTTGAGGATACGGACATTAGGCGTTTTGGGCTGGCCGCTGTCCTCCGCCATGTCTCTGGAAGGGCAATATAAAACCTGTGATAAGGATAAGGATAGGTGTAGAGTCGTGGTCAATTGCAGAATTGCAAATTACCCTTGGACTAACACGGTTGATATTCTGCCAAAATTTCAATAAAAGGGTAAAATGGAAATGGGGGAGGAAAAAGAGCTTGAGCGGGAGGATTGTTTCCCTGACTCTGGAGAAAGATATGAAAGAGGGAGACGAGACGACGTGACCGAGCTGGGCGTTGATGGCGGCTTAGCGTGTTCGACGCGTTAATGGGCCGCAGCCACGTGATATAAAAACACGCGAGAGCGGGCGGCATAAAATATTATTTAGCATTTGAGAACTGTTTCTTGATTTTAATTTATCGAGTGTTGCTAATTGTATTGATAAAGGTAGGGCTGGGATTGAGTGTAATGTGTGCCACCATATTTCCCATATCCAGAAGTTATGTGCCCATGTTAGATCCAAATGGAATCAGGGGTGCGTCACGCCAGCGGGCGGGAATACGCGGAGGGAATGTAAATAAAAACGGGCATCGAACATCTAATTTAATGTACAGCTCTAGGAAAAAACAAGGATTCGTAAAAGTACAGGTATATCTAACAGCAGAGAAAAATCGCTTTGAACGCAATAGAAGAGAGCAGATTGAGAAGACCATAAAGGAGAAAAGTCGCATCTCAGCCCGATCCCTTCGGCCCCTTGCTCGGCTTGTCTGCTTCTTTCTCAGAAGCTTCATTTTCCTCTGCCTTCCATCCCGGAGCGTCCAGTCCAAGCTTTTCAAATTCTTCATCGCTCACAATCTTAATAATCTTAACTTTCCACTTTCCAACTTTGAGAATCATCAATGAATCATCAATGATAAATTTCTCTGTCATATCTTTGTCCCAAGTTTTGATCGGAACATAAGACAATTTATCGTCCATGACAGCGTTCGAGTCAGATCTCGACGCGACTGCCGCACCATTGTTGACAACAAGTCGGAACGCTTCCGCTTTTGATGGTGCCATGCCCGCTGACCATAGAACCTTGTGGAAGAATTGACCAACGACTAGTGACCGCGGAAGGGTGATATGCGGAGAGGGTGCATTGAAGGGACTAGTTTCTGAAAGATTGAGATCACGTTTTGGACGGGGCGCCAGCTCATCACTAGTTGGAGTTTTGCCGCCGAAAATGCTACGATGATCTTTCTCGGCCTGGGCAGCCTCGGCGGGCCCTCGAATAAGCTCGACGAATTCAGAGGCGAGTTTGTGCTGTGCGATTCTCTTAGATAGATCCTGCATGTGTTGCTCCATGAGTTCTTTGATGGCTGGTATGGGGAGGAATGTAAAGTATTTCAAATATTGCTCAACATTCTCATCAGTGACCCGTAAGAAGAACTACAACAAATTAGCCTTTGATGGTTTAACAGAACCCCAATTGTGAATGAGCCGCAATCCGTATCGTACCTGATAGAGGTCAAAACTAGAGGTCATGTCTTGATCCAGCCAGACCGCATTCCCGGCTGACTTTCCAAATTTCTGACCGGAGGCAGTCGTAAGAAGCGGGGTGGTGAAACCCATAGGTTCCAATAATTTGCGGTCTTCATCCCGTGGAGCATGCTTTCGCCAGTATTCCTCGTTCGCTTTCATAAGGGGTTTCGTAGCATTCATCCCGAATTGAATATTTCCAGCTTGGTCGGACCCGCCAACCTGTACTAAAATATTCTGTTGTTGGATGAGCTGCCACCAATCCCATGCTTGCAGAAGTGGATAAACGAATTCCGAAAGTGCCATGCCCTTGCCACTCTGTAATCGATTCTTCACGCTATAAGTCATTCTATGTTAGCCACTCTAACCCAGGGGGGATATTGAAAAGAGCTTAAATCACTACGTAGAAAGACTCCACTCACGTATCGCGCCCAAGCATTGGTCCTAATCGGACAGCTTCTCCCATTGTCTTCATGACCTCGAAGAACGGTTCCTTGAGCCACCAGGCATTGTTATTTATGATTGCTCGTCTCCATATCCATTCAGATTCGTATCCATGTTTGGCTGCATATCTCTCAATGGACATCCCAAGTTTCTTAAGCTGGAGGTGCATGTTCGCCATGTTCTCTTTGCGCGTAACGGCGGCCATTTTGGCTCGAGGGGCTAATCGATCGGTAGGGTCGCCAATTTGACCTGTAGAACCACCTAACTACTGAATTGTATTAGTATATATTCAAATATTCCATAGCGCTATAGCCGCCCAAGCAGCATAAGCAAGTTAGGAGCAGAGTGCGCTCACCAGAAAAACTGCTCTAATGCCATGGACATAAGCCCATGCTAGGACCATGAAAGGTAGCATGTGTCCAATATGCAGAGACGGAGCCGTAGGATCAACACCAGCGTATACACCTACTCGCCTTTCTGTCCACATCCTATTCAACGCATCGCGATCGCTACATTCATGAGACGTTAGCGGACTCTTTCTCCGTGCCTCCAGCCGTTCAGAGAACGGACGAAGAAAAAAATACATGAAAAGAACTGAGATGCCGTCCAAGAACAAGGACCAACTAACATACCCGATAACCTGGTTAACCAAACCGCGCTCTTCCATAAGCTCCAAAAAGCTCTTCCTCTTCCCAGCCTTGATCTCCTCCGCAAAGTTTTTCCACGCCTCCTCCCCCTCCCTCATTCGCCGGAGATGTTGCATTGTTATATTTCGTTTCTGGAGAAGAGGCACTACTGCAACACCAGGGCGTCTTGTCCGTAGTAGCGACATGAGCCCCGCATTGGTAGACTGCAATCTGAGAAGTATTACGACCGGGGTGCAGGTAGGAGAGGGGCGTAGTTGCGTCATTATGGCAGGAAAATGGCGGATAAAGCTCGGAACCAGGCTCTTGAAAAATTGCCCAGCCTGCTAAGCTCTGCCCTTTATATTAATGAGCGTGTACAACCCAATTTGATATCCTGCGGAGAATGAGTTCCTCCTCCGAAGTCGTAGTTTGGCGGAACTTTTTCGAAATGACGGAGCCAATCAGCGAGCACGAACAGAGACTGGATAAATAATAATCCGCCAACCGTGGAAGCGCGAGCTACGAAATAGTTAAAAGTTATGCACATTGCCACGGCCCTTGCACTTGGAGGAATCGTTTTGAAATCACATTCAGGGCCTTATCATTCTAGGCAAGGTACCAAGGGAATAGACCAGTTTTCCAAAATCTACCAATTCGGCACAATGATTGAGCGGTGGAGATGCTACCTACGCAAACAAACCTGGTAGCCAATGCAAAAAGTCAAGAGAAATGAATGCAAGTGGGAATTAGCCCATGAAAACTTGAACCACAACCTCGTTACTCCAACCGCTAACCAAGCCCATCTCCTTCCAAGCTGCTGCAACATCAATTGCAACCACTTTTTGGCCCTCCTCTCCCGCAGGCTGCATCCGAACTGTGTGCATTGGTACTGCTCGCCCCGAAAGCATGACCATGAAATCTTTTGCTATGGTGCGAGTGTCTATATCAGAAACATAAATGCCCAGCGTGCCTAAAGCCTTGAGAGTAACGTCAAACTTGAGCCGGCCGTTAGCAGCAAGGAAAACATCCGAGCTGATAATCGCAGCGACGCCTGTCATTTTGCCCAGAAGGCCTAGGACGGCGACACGTGTGGGCGTAATGCCGTCATTCTTCGAACCTGCATCCTTGCTGCCACGTCGATTTGGCATTTTGAAGCTCTGGACTGGGTAGGCAGTTAAAACCTCCCAACCCTTCGTCTGGAGCGACACGGCGATTAGAGAGTCCTGGCTGGAGGGTTTCATTATACGTGTGATTGCACCCGTGGAATGAGCGCGGATTATGTATTCATCATTACTACCCGGCAAGATGCCATGGAAATCAAGAATGGAGATTATAGAGCTGATTTTCTGAGCGCTGATGTTGAAGAGACCTAGGATTCCGCTGCCGGTCTTAGCCCAGCCGTTATAGCTACCAACCCTGAGCATCTTCCCTTCGTTATAGTTGTGATACACGTCAATGGACCGGCCTAGGACGCTGGGCCGGAGAATAATCGTGTTGCCTCCAGTTGTCGGGGCTGTCATCTGGTTGATGACGTTGATGTCGTGTTCGCCTGGCACATCAGTGATGTATATCGGACCGCCAGAGACGCATCTAGCTGCGGCATGGAATGATGCATACGGGTGACTAGTCTGAAACATGTCCCAATCAGGGATGACGTTGAGATGCTGGGTCAACAGAGCGTTATGGGCGTTACAAAATACGTGCCACGGGTGGGAGGAGGGAATATCAGGGAAGAAATCATCTGAATTTCTCAAGAGGATCCGTGGCCTATTAGTCGGCACCTGTGAATGGAAAATGATTTGCGGGGTCTGCGACATGCAACTGATTGCTTTGGCCTGGAAATGCCGCAATGAAGCAATGGACCAGGCGTCCTGGTACGCTGATGTGAACCGGACCCGATCTTTAGGATCCTGGAGTATGTCAAGGAAAAACTGTGCATCTGTCTTCACAGAGTCAACCCCAGCCGCCAGAAGAAATCTGTACAAATCGTCGTAGAACCGATGGATATCGTCTGGGTCAATGGCCAACATACTTCCTCCCGCAACGCCGTCCCGTTTCTTGACAATCTTGGTTTTATAGTCTTTCGCAATCTGACCGTCTGGTGAAATACCTCCCCAGTAGCCCAGAAGTGCGTGCCAGACCGCAATATGTTGGATATTCGGATGTGCTTGACGTATTTTGCTAGTTGTATGCTTCAACCCATTTGGGAACCCATCCTTATTTGCTTCAAATTCCATCCATCCTCGTTTGAACTGGGGAACCCCCTTGTTATCCAGCGCTTGCCAATTATCATCTATGATAAGGTTGACAATATTAATGCCATTCTCTTTTAGCGTATCAAGGGCCTTTAGTATTTTCTCCTCCGTGAGGTCCTGACCCAGAGAGTTCCAAGTACAATAAGCTAGGCCGTCATACCAACCGGACATCCACTGAATCTGGGGGTCATTCTCCACGAGAACTACATCGTTTCCTAATGGTGATTTTGGCTCACCCGACGCTTGGGGCGTAGGCGAAAAAGCTTGTGCAGACCCGGAAAGCTTTTTCACGACTTTTCGGGCCTCGTACATGACAGCGGAATTTGCGACCTCGAAAGCAGGTGCCACAGCAACTAGGATCTGATACGTTGAATTGTGGACGCTATCATTCCTTACAGCGGTCACCACCTGCCCTTTGGCGCCTGATTTGAAAACAGTCAAGACATTATCCACACCACTTATCGCAAGGAGAACGAGGTGAGTTCCATCCTTGCGTAGAAATGCGAGAGAGACGGCATCCTCCGTCAACGCCAGCTTGTTCAAGCCATGTCGAGGTGCCAACCAAGGTTCCCATATACGAACAAGAGCAAAATATCTCACGAAGTCCTTCGGGAGGCCAAAATTTATCTCTTCGTACGTGCTCTTGTCATCAACCGCAGACAAAATGGACCCTGTCACGCTCCATAAAATTGCACCGGGGGACTCGCTCGAATGTCCCTCAACCTGGAGATTGGGGTTAAGGTCATCCAAATACTCTGCTAAAAACTCTGATGGCTGGGTCACCGGATCCAGGCCTTTGAGGAGTTGCAAGATGGTGGGTTCAAAAATTAATTCCCCGTCCTTCACTCCAAACTGGTCATTCACCCACTGCCATGAAGAATTTGCATCGATTCTATATCTGACAGTAAAAGCTGCATGTCTGCCGTGCTTCGGGAAGTCAAGCTCCTCAGAGAAGCTGTATGTCTGATAATTTGGGCCTGGTCCAGGACCGACTAACAGAGGAATAGGGTGGGATACTAATCCCTTTTGTAAAGGGAACGCCTCCCAAGAATCACTATTGTTGACATTATGCCAGATAGAAACTTCCCAGGTCTGTTCCGTGAATGAGCGGCTTGACTGGAGCAAAACAGTAAACCGGAGCTAATGGAATGTTAGTCGACGAACAGAGATAAAATAATGGTATTCACGCCAAAATTTCATCATAATGAAATAAATATATATATGTATATGTAGACCAAGCAGGGCCATGATACAAAAGATATGCCATTGTTAAAACCATCACATTGTAGATGTGGTCTGGGTGTGCGGTGCGGGCGGGGGGAGCTCGCAGTAATTAGCATACCTTATCCACATCCCCAGTTCTTTTCAAGCACGTAACCTGCCCCAGTGGTGGCCAGCTAGTGATATTAGCAAAGAGGCTCATTTGTGCCGGTCGAACGAATTTGATCTGTGAGGGCCTTGATTCGTTTTCCACATTTCCTTGCCCCGCGTTTGGCGGCGCTGCAGCTGGAGTGCTGGACGGGTTGAAGGGAAGCGTTGCGCTCGACATGATATTTGGCAAATGGAGGAGCGAGGTGACGCAGATATCCTATCCTCCGATTTCCCCCTCGCTTCAAGGTTAGACTTAGCTGGTAGCTAGTGAGATGGTGGGGGGGTTTTTGAAGTGGTCTAGCGGAAAGAAACAATGGATGGCTTGTCTTTACATCACATCACATAGTCGGAAGCTTTGGGTTCACCACGATATTGAGATGGGTGGGGTGTGTAGTGCCTAGGTACATAGGTTGTCCACATCACACATATGTAGGGGTTTATTAGCCGTTGGATTCGTCGCTAGATTTATCTTAAACAACCAATAACTAGCTGTAAAGTGAAGTATCGATCTCGAGCGCATCCACCCCACCCCCATAGCTGTTCCATGACATCGCTGTAGTAAGGGGGATGAGGAACCGTTACTCCGGATGGTTAGTTAAATAAGTAACTTTCTTACAATAAGCTTCGACTCAACCCGTGGCATCCCATCTTGCCCATCACCATCACTCGCCGTCTTACGTCGAGAGCCTTATACATGAGCAAAGTGACCAGTATACATTCTTTTATGGTTTTAAAATGCGAAAATCAGTGTACTATTTCTCATTCTACGTCTCAGGGAAAAGCAAATGTTTGGCCAATTTGTAAGTGAAATTTATCAATCCGAAAGTATTAAAGGAGGGTTAAAAAGAGAAAAAATGGCAATAAAATATCCTTAAAAAATTTATTCGAACAATGAAAATAGCATTATCAAGACAATTATTCCTGAAGCGGGCCTCCAACACCGCCGAATGTGACGGTCTTGATGGTAAGGAATTCATCTACACCGTACTTACTACCTTCACGGCCGAACCCGCTCTGCTTGATACCACCGAACCTGTAAATGACGGTTGAGTTAGCTGAGAAAAAAGCTTCTGTAGATAGATCAAAAGGGGAGTGTTTAAAAACGTACGGAGCAGCAGGATCACTGATAATACCCGTGTTGACCCCAACCATGCCGACCTCCAGCGCCTCCGCAACACGGAAAATCCGCGCCACATCCTTACTATAGAAGTACCCAGCCAACCCGACCTCAGCTCTATTGGCAAGGTCGACGACCTCCTTCTCGGTCTCAAACGCAAAGAGACCCGCCACAGGCCCGAATGTTTCTTCAGACGCTAATTTCATATCCTTGGTCATCCCCGTGAGAACAGTGGGGTGGAAGAAATTCGAGCCGAGATCAGGTGCCTTCTGACCACCTACAACAACAGTTGCGCCCTGAGCAGTAGCATCGAGGACATGCTCTGACACTTTGTCGACGGCACGGGAGTGGATAACGGGACCGTGCGTGACGCCCTCGGAGAATCCGTGGCCGAGCTTGAACCCTTTAACCTTCTCGGCGAACTTCGCTGCGAACTCGTCGTAGATACCTTTTTGAACGTAGATGCGATTAGCACAGACGCAAGTCTGACCAGAACTGCGAAATTTAGAGGCGATGGCGCCGGCGACGGCTGCGTCAAGGTCTGGGCAATCATCGAAGACGATGAACGGGGCATTCCCGCCAAGCTCGAAGGACAGTTTCTTTAGGGTTGACGAGGATTGCTTCATGAGGAGTTTGCCGACGTTTGTGGATCCTGTAAAAGACACTTTGCGAATCTCCGGGTGTGTGGTGAGACAGAGGCCGATTTCAGGCGTGTTTTTATCGGCGGTGACAATATTGACGACACCCTTGGGGATTCCGGCGCGATGAGCCAATTCTGCGATCGCATTGGCGGTAAACGGGGTCTCGCCGGGAGATTTGGCTACGACGGAACATCCAGCCGCAAGAGCAGGGCCGATTTTTCTGGTGATCATAGCGGCAGGGAAGTTCCAGGGTGTAATAAACCCACAAACGCCAACGGGTTCTTTCATAGTCACAATCCTGTTTCCGGGAACGGATGATGGAATCGTATCACCACAAATGCGTGGGGCCTCCTCGCTGAACCACTCGAAGAAACTGGCAGCGTAGTTCGCTTCTCCCTTGGCATCTGCAATGGGTTTCCCGTTTTCCCAGGTGATTAGTGTCGCTATATCCTCCGCGTTGTCCATCATCAATTGGTACCATCTTCGTAGCATCCGAGCCCTTTCGCGGGCCAAAGTTTTTCGGAAAGATGGGAAAGCCGTGACGGCGGCGTTGATGGCTTTCTGGGTATCCTGGACTGAGAACTCGGGGCATGAGCCAATGAGTTTCCCGGTAGATGGATCTATATAAAAGAAATAAAAAAAATTGTTTCAGTTTATTTGATCGATTGCCGAGCCTCGTACATTTTCCACGTACCATGTACTTCAAAGGTCTGCCCAGATTGAGCTCCAACCCATTCCCCATTGACGTAGCATTTCTCGATAAACAGAGATTTATCTTTCAGCTGAGTAAAATGAACACAGAAACAAGCACGTCAATTCTCAAGTTTTCAAAACATTTCGAAACCCCTAGTGGTGTCCAAAGCTTACCGGTGGCACAGTATGCATAGTTGCTAGCCTCCTTACGGGAGAAACCACAGGTATCGTGAAAGGGTACCTTGACCTCGGTCGAGACAGGTTCTTGTAGAGGGGACGAAGGAGCTTGTTCATTTGGACAGCAACAGCGAAAAGCGAGTGTTCTAAAGGAGGACAGAAGAAGAGGGGGGAGAAGCCTCGGAACACTCCGCACGAGACAAAGCCGGAGATGCGGGGATTTGGGTTCTATGCCACCACAGACAAATGATGTAATGCTGATTGAGCGTGTTACTTGTGCAGGAAATGTGTGTCACTGAAGCTGCCTGGGAGTCAACAATTGAGGATAGAAACTTGGAAGGAGTGACTGAAGTCAATACAAAGCGGCTAGTGATAGTAGGAGAATAGACAATACTAAATAAAAATAATAACAGGCTTCGGAGTTGGGAAACGGAGAGTCCAGCTGCTGCCGAACCGCGTCATAGGCGACTTGGTTGCCGGCGCCGGGCCGACTCCTAGGGCCAAAGAGCCCGTAGCGGGAGCTGATATCGGACAGCTTTGGGCACTTTCATAAATTATAGAATGCAGTGAACGCATTTCAAAGTTTATTATTTCTGGAGTTGAAGAGTTATTATTCCGTGTATTTCCTGTGTTCTGCTCTTCGCCCTATCCTGCTGCTGGGTTTTGGTAGCAGAAACATAGACGTTAGGAAGGAATGACTGATGCTCGGAGTTGAGGAGATCATAAACCAAAAACCGGAGTTACATAGCGAAAAAGCTAACAGCTGGAGAAAGCTGGAATGAACCTGAGCCTAAAAATTATATAGGAAAGCTTGGGGCTGGAGCTCGCGTCTAGCGGGTTCGGTTTAGTGACTCGGCGAGCGACTTAGGCTTTAGGCCAACCCGGCATGGCCGACCAATAAGTGGATGGATGACTGGAGATCGCGGCCAAAAAAGAATTTGACGCTTCAATTCTGCAAATCAGGTAATAACAATAATAATTCGAGGATATGTCCCATCCGCCCATCTCAGCTTTATATACGGATTAGAACCGGAATTGTATCCCCTGTAGCCCGTACTCCGTACTCCGTAATGGTATTGCCATGCTTTAAATGCAGCTGTAAGCTAGGCCATAAATACAAAAATAGGAATATATTAATAGGTACGGAGTGAAAATCATGTCATATCTCCATCCCATCCAACCTCCTGAAAAATATCCCAACATTCCATTCCCATGCCCCTGCTCTCCGAAGACTGTCTCATCTATCACAGCAAATACTACCTTCTCCCACCAGCCCCCGCCAAACCCAGGCTCCGAAAATACCTCTGCCCAGCAGTTGGTGACCTGCCCGGGGGGTTTTCTAAAGGCGCCACACCCGAGCGCCCCCAAAGCTACTTTCCGATGCCTCTTCCACGCAGAGAGTCGAAGAATAACGCGCATCTTCTCCTTGGTGCGATCGCGATCGTTGGGATTTTCAAACCCCAACAGTGCATTGGCGCCGGTGATCACCTCAGGGCGACGCAGTGCTGCCATGGATATGACGCTAACAACAGGGAGGCTATCCGGGTCTGACACATCTATCAAACCGAGACCGTCCTTTAAACTATTTCTGAATACAATGACGGCCGGGCTGTAGATCACGGCATTAGAGGGTGTCGGGTAGAAAGACCGTTTAAGAGATGCAGTGAGCGTGCTGCGTCTGCATAGTGCTTCTTCCTCCGCTCGAGCGCTGCTGAGCCAACCGCCGCCTGGAACAAAATCACTAGCCATGTTCAAGACAGCGACATCTGTCACTGGGGAGCCCGACTGGTTATTATCACCGTTGCTGCCACTGAGTAGCCGTATGCCGGCATCAAAGGTATCCACATCAAGGACCTGAATTTTAGCCCCTCTAAACTTGGGACACCATTTCTGGTCTAGACACGGGGGCGCGGTGGGAGATTGGTAAAGAATGCCTTCTCTTAATAAAGTGCTATGCACGGATGCATCCAGTATACTCGGGATGACTGTTTTCGTTTCGTGGGAGATGGCTCGTAGTTGTGCGCGTTCGTTCGCACGTCCGTCTGCAACGATTCCCCGGTCTCGACCTCGAGCAGGTCGTTCTGCAAAACGTCTCACACCCCGGATTCCGTGTCCACGGCATCTGGGGGAGCTCGCGGCGTTAAATATGTCCCTTGTTGGATTCGACTTAATTAGCTGATTCAATCTGCGATAGTATCTATAGTTTAGAAGCAATTTCTCATATGGGAAGCCCCTGGAAATGTTCAAGCATTTCAAAATCCCGATTTTGATCCATATTGTTGATGAATGGTGAGATATTCCTGACTCATGAGGATTGATAGATTGAATTGCCCATTTGGGTGTCCGACTTCTAGGATTGCAAATGGTTAACTAGTTAGCACGAGAAGCTGTTTGTCGTCAATCCTATCCACTAACAACAGATATGAGAGTGGCTGGCGTAAAGTCGATATTGGCGCCTGTCTGCTTGTTCGAGAATCATGTGGAGGCTGGAGCATTGGGGAAATTATTGGCTCTTCTTGTCTTTGGTTGGTGTGTGCTACACGTCAACTTGTCTAGGCTACTGGGGCAAAAGAGCTCAATTACCCTCTCACCATATTGGTAGAGGAGGACGAACCATCCAAGCCAAGCCCCTCCAACAACTTGACCCTTCGCGTACCTCAGCTGACCACCTCTTAGTAAGCAAAAAAAAGGGTCAGCTGAGCTGAATACCATAGCGGACATTAGTGCAATGAAAATACGGTTATTTAAAGGTTGCGCTACGGTTGCTGGTAAATACCAATTATGCAACCATTAAATCGGCCTCCGCAACGTTCTAGGAGAGCAACCGTGGTGTCATATGCAACATACGCAATAATCAACCGTCTTTTCAACAGAATAACTGTTATACATGTACAACTTCATTTTGGAGCGTAACGTTGTTAATGAAGCAGAAACGTTTCTCATAAATGGTGGTGATTATAACGCGGAGGTATTTTGAGGCCATCCACGCCTCGGGATGAATAGGTATGATGGCCCTAGGGGACGAAGAGTTGCAAGAAATCAATGAAGCTATATCATATGGACCTTAATAACGTTGCTCTTTATTAGGTACCTAGGTTAAATACAAATGTAGCAGACCTCGGGACGCCAGTCTACGATAAATCCCATATCACAGAAGCATTCTCTCCATCCCATCGAAGCTCTGGGACCTCCACCTCTTCTCCTAGCTCCTCAAGTATCAGGATCAAATCTAATGCCTGATCATCATCTAATTGCCGCCCATGGTTTGCCGGAGTTTTAATAAACTCCTGGATCACTTGATTTAACTCCTTCCACGCATGTTTCAGTGCAAATTCGTGAGATCGGGCAGACTCCTGCCATGGAGTGGGCTTCGTAATATGTTGAATGTACTGGCCTTTCAATCGGGTGATTGTTGATATATTGAATGAAGTCCCGAAGATACGTACATATATATCTCCTCAAGTCGTATTATTTGTCGACAGCCCCGAGTATATCTAGACCATCGATTTGAAAATCCATTCTCTGTCACGTCTCGAGAAATTGGCCCTTCTGATCAACTCATATTTCGACGAGTTATTAATAAGGAGATTTCAGATGTCCGCCCTCTTAACCTCACCACCCCATGCCGTGGCCGGTTGGAAATTGAAACATATGGTCTACAGCAATTAATACATACATTCACCTCCATGAAATGCCTTTCCCTACCATATCAGTTGTTTATTGATGGCTTTGGGCTATACCGAAATGTGTATCGAAGTCTAATGGGTATTTATCTAATCCCAGCCTGTCTAACTGCTGCCCAACGAGCTAAACGCACACATGTGTATCTCATTCCTCTGGGGCCTCATGGATCCAAATTTACAGATGTCATTTCTTCTCTTAAAGAGTTGTCAGCTTTGGACCAAGGGATTGAAATTGACATCAAAGGCACGAAGACAAGGGTTGTTGCATTTGCCTCTATGTTTTTGGGGGATATGCCACAACAACAAAACAACGCGGGATTTAAACGTCAGAATGCTACACGAGGGTGCCGACAATGTGATATTATAGATGTTAATCGGGGGGATCTTGAATATGACATAGTATCTCATGGACGCTACCATCACCAGATTAAACACATGCGAGAGAAAGCAGCAACTCTGCCAAAAAGCACCCGGGATCGTTTTTTATCGAAATGGGGGATGATGTCAGGACCTAGTCCTTTGCTGTCCATTGCCCCAAGTATTGATGTTATACAGTCTTTCCCTGCTGACCCATGCCATTCTGAGTATGCCGGAATGAGCAAAATAATGCACCTGCTTTTGTTAGAGAGCATTCTGTCACCGAGAGGACGTGATGAATACTTACATGCCCTGCAAACATTTCCATTCCCTTCTGGATGGGGCCGCCTTCAATCCCCTCTTCATCATGTTGAAAGTTATCAGTTACGAGAGCACGCAAGGGCATCAATTATTCTTGCTCTTTTACTTCGATGTTATTTACGAGATCAATGGATAAACCCAAATTTTCTTATGGCCATGAACGAGACGTTCTCCGACAATGACAGTGGTCAAAAACACAAAGTGGATATTGTTGTGTCGGCCTTCGCTGCTGTTGCAAAAAGCAACTCAGTTTTAACTAGCCGACGAATAACCCCTGAAGACGAATGGAATTTAAAAGGTATTATTCTAGATGGTCGACAGAAAATACAGGCTCTTCTAGAAACTGCTTCGATTGCATCTGATCCCTGCTCCCGCTCTGTCTCCCGTGCTCGTTCTCTATGTCAGTTCATTCAGGCCCAAGGGGTGACCGCAGTCATTCTCCAGCTCTGTCCTCTTTCTCGGTTTTTTCAGCATCTGGTCAACAACGTCAACAATCGGAAAAAAGTAAAGGATATCAAAACATCAAAAGACGCCCGAACATGCACATTAGAATACACTACACTCAAATAGCAGCTGAATATGCACTTCCCAACAATTGCAATGTACTCATTGGAGAGGATAAGCATCGGTCAGTTTCAAGTTCATCTATTATGTCTATTCAACCCTAATGATTAAAGTTGTCTAATTGATTTGGTGTGTCCCTGAGCAGATTCTATAAGACCTTCGTGACGCGTACAAATCATCAAAATGTCGAACGAACACTTTTTCAGAAAGAAAGCCTCCATCGCACACTGCAGTTATTATTGAGTGAGGGTGCTTTCGAGCAATCTGAGCCAGGGATATCCGGAACACTACAGTAATTGCAACAGAGGTGCCCTACTACATTTCAGAATATGCTCTCTTTGCCACAGCCAGAGGATTTGAATGAGAACTGCCTTGCTCTTATCAGCACCCCGCGACACACAGCCCCGCTTGTTTGGAACTGCTACACTGCACGCAATGTCATTCATGTTTTAAAGCGTCCTCTACGCTTAGGGAAACTCCACGTGGTTGACCCATTTCTTGAAGGTCTTCGTGACGCGTACCGAGAGGATTACAACATGCCACATATTATTCAATTGGGAGGCATTCCATTGCAATGGTGTTTCAAAATCAGTTTTCTATATGAGTGAGTACCACTCTTATAGCCAATTCCTATAAACATTATAACTAATTTCACTCAGAAGTAACTCCAGTCGTTCGTCTCTTCAATGCGGGGACTTTATCTGTTATCGTGGAAAATAGATAGGCAGATTAGATGGTCTGTTTGTACATGAACTGCTCCGCGGGTCTAAGCGATTGTTTGCTGTCATTATTCCAATACACTCGGATTTTCCACAGATTGATCCAATATTGAAACTTCCATTTTATAAAATTAATCCTGGTACAGAGATTATTGTTGGCCTCCCTGCTTTGAATCATGAAAGACTTTATATGATTCCTGTGGGCAATGAGATATATCAGGGGCATCAGAGACTGAAGATGGCGGATATAAAGAATGCAGATGGCGTTATTCATTGTAATTGGAATATTGATTTCTATTAGCCACATACAAATAAAATGAGGATGCAAACTAATGATAAATAAAATGAATACAAAATATGAAGTGTAATATTTGATATTTGATAGTAATTGAATAATTTAAAGTTGAAGAATGTTCAGTTAGGACAAAGTCTACTCGGGTATATATATATATATATATGTACGTAAATGTATGCGCGGGATCTTAGAAAAATTAATCGCCGGAAGCTCTACGATGAGGATTGATTATCAATGTAAAAGAATTGGCCGTCTGCTTTATCTAGTCACTGAGCAGTTTGAGGTTTCCCAGACTGGCCATCTGGTTATGAATTTAGCCAGGTGTTGAAAAATAGCAGATTTGTATGTAAAAATCTGCATTCAAAGGGGGCCGTCCCCCTTTGATTTTTGAGAGGTACATCTATTTACACCAAATTTGTTAGGAAATGGATGTACCTGAGATTCGACGCGTTTCCTCTTCGCTAATCTCTCCATCTTCGCCTGATTCCTCTCCAGGGTCTTTCATCCTCTTTCAACCCAACTCTCAACCTCCAACTCCTATTCAAATGAAGGATTCTTTCTCTATACAGAGTATCTATAGATCAGACAATTCTGGAATTCTTGATTTCTTTTACATGTTTTCAACTATGAGAAAACGCGTTTTGCTCGACGCGTTTAACTCCACACATTTGCAACTGCCATCACGACTCAACTTCAATTTTGATTGTTACACTGTTCTTGAAACTGCAGCAGATCTATTATTAAGATCAAGATTTACAAATCATATCTAGGTCTTGTCTTTTGAATTGATTATTTTGAAAACCCTCTGTCGCGTTGGAACCTCTGAAGAACATTGGAAATTTATTTTGAAAAATCAGTCATCTAACAAGTCTGTGCTTACAAGCTATTCACAGGCATCCCGAAGTCATTCAGAAGCTAACAAGTTTATTTAGACTACTACATTCATCATGAATGTCAAAATCTGACCATGTGTGGTAAGCATGTTTTTTCGAATACCATGATAGCATTTGAAAGCATCCATGGATGTTCTAGAGAATGCTATCTTGACAGGTGATTGCTGAACATGATATCAAAGCTGTAAGATATCATGATGCCTAGGGAGTCCTACCTATAGGCATTGTTATGCTAGGTATTAAATACCTAGCTGGGTTTCTATGAATGCTATCTTTTTGGTATCAATTATTTGCAATTGCTAATCATCACTATCAACCGCCCAACAACAGAGTACCTTTTCCCCGCTGCGTCCCTCAATCCCTCCAAAGATTGTCGTCACATAAGTTACCGCGTCATACAGCCTACCTAGAAACTTCTTCGAGAAATTTTCTACGCACCTGCCGTACTACGCCCCCTATCTATCCCCCTATCTATTCGCTCCTTCTTCCGCTCCAATATCGGAGCTTTCCCTATATCATATCACCCCTATTACCTGCGATCGCTCTTACACAAATACATATGTAAATAAACAAGAACTTACGTATATATAGGGGCGTCCGCCTACCTAAATAGCTGCTCGTACGCAACATTTGGTACCATGTCTCATTTTGGGCAAGTGGGACAACGAAAAAGCCATTAATGAACAGGCCGACGATTTTGGGCTCCTGGACAACCTTGGAACCGTGGATGAGGGATGGAACATTGGAAGGAGTAAGCTTTGGATTACGTCGATGATTTTACCCCATGTACATGGCAGATACCTTCACTCGTTGCAATGGAATGGCATTTCCTGATGGGATATGATCTGTGTATGGAAAGTTGCAAGCAACTGTAGAACGTTAAAAGCTGGCTTTGCAACGTTGCCAGCAACGTAGTCAATGGCAGATACGTTGCTGGAGATTAACGTTGACATTGAGCAACGTCGTCAATGATAGATACGTTGCCTGCGGCAAACCGTTAGGTGCAGGCAACGTTTCCAAAATGAGGGGAACGTTGGCTTTGAAATCAACTCTTAATAAGAGGCCAACATTGCGGGCCAATAAGGGTGGGATATGTGTTAATCCGATCCGAACGTTGATCGCTAGTGAACAGTAGCTTTACAGCAATATTACGGTTAATCCACCATACATATGTCCGGTATGGTACAATCTTGAACTTTTTACATTCTTATACAACTCAATAATACAGATCAAATATATATCGTTTATATACTTTTTAACTATGGACTTCTCAGATGATTTTCAGTTTGACTTTGACTCAGAGGGTGTATTTGACAAGTTGTGGATGAAAATGCAGTATGTATAACTAGTGTTCTACTGGTGTTTGACTACTGATTGACTAGTTAGTCTCCTCATGAACCTGTTATTTTAACAGTCGGACAACAAGCTCTCTTTCTACATATGAAATTGAGCATACTGTTTTAATTCCCGAATATTCCAGTCTAGTACATGAGGGGTCAGCTGACGTAGTCTCAAAATATATGACCGTCATCAATAGATTTGGCATTCTGCTCTCTCGGATTGATATTTAACGGGTGGAAATACATAGGAAGTAGGAAGGTTCCTGGATCGAGAGCTAAAATAAGCTCTAATCGTGCCTTCGCTTACCCCCACCACTTCCGTGGTTGGGTGCGCCTCACCACAACGATACTATCACAATGATATTTTTCATTGATAATGTTACTTTAATGACTTGGTACATTAGGATCACCCTCTCTATCTATGAAAAAAAAATGGTCATCTGCATGCCTGATACCCATCAATCCTATATTTATAACCTCTTGGTCTGCATCGCGTTGTGCTTGGGCCTCTGCAGCTTGACGAGCAATCTCCGCCCGGTGCTCGCGATTTATCCGCCTCCAATCTTTTTGAATCTCCTCCACCTGCCGAGCCTCGATCTGCCTATTTGCATCCTTAACCATCATTATACCTCCTATACTGCGTACTTGGCGACGTGTATTTTTCATTTGAAGACGTTTGGCTGTTAGAAGGTGACGTTCAACCTCTCCCTCGCGTTGAGCATTCAGT